>CAUYPK010049787.1:0-103325 GCA_963574355.1 Loris lydekkerianus | reverse complement strand
TTCAATGTCAGAAATCCTTTCTTCTGCTTGTTCCATTCTGTTACTGAGGGATTCTACTGTGTTTCTCAGATCTTTGAGGGCTGCAACTTCTTGTCTCAATGTGTCAAAATCTTTGGTCATTTGGTCTTTGAATTTGTTGAATTATTGAGACGTTTTGGGTTACTGCTTAGAATTCTAATTCGATCTTATTTGTTATCCAGATTCTGAATTCGATTTCTGACATCTCAGCTATTTGTTTGTGCATGGGATCTTGTGCTGTGTCTGCCCCATTGTTCGTTGGGGGAGTTGATCTACTCTGATTATTCATATTGCCAGAGTATTTCCATTGATTTTGCCTCATGATTGTTTTTCACTATTCCCTCTTCCCATCCTCAGAGTTGGAGAGGTGTCTCTCCAAGATTAGACTCCAGCGGGATCACTCTGTTGTTGCTGGATCTTTGTAGGGAATGACCCTGTGTAGTTCCTCTGCAGATGCCCCAGCCAGAGAGTTCTGGTTGTGGGAGCAGCTCTGGAGTGTGACACACCCGGCAACAGGGCAGGGGGTTGTGCACACTGTTCTGGGAGTGCCTGGTGCCCAATTACTTTGGCACAGAGGGCCCAAGGCTCCAGCAGTCTCTGGCCAGTAGAAGGGCTCTGTGCCGAGGCAGGGAGGGCTCCAGAGGGCACACAGCTACCAGAGTCCCTGGCCCGACGAGTGGGTGGGTGTGGAGGAAAGGAAGGTTTGGGAGGGAGGACATGGGGTTGTGCGGCTCCCAGAGTTCCTGGTCAGGGTTTGCAGAGGCCCGGCGGGCAAGGGTTGTGGGTCGCAGCGCAGCTGTTACCAGGGTCCCGGTGGGGCTGATGGCATGTCATGGCTCAGCTCTTCCAGAGGTCAGGCAGGCACTGATTGCGGGGCACAGAGCAGCTTTTATGGAGGTCCGGGTGAGCCGATTGCGTGTCGCAGCCTGTAATGAGTATTTTGTAAGTAATTGTACATTTAGCTACAATTTCGCATTTCCCCTATGCATGGCAACCTTATGGGCAACCTTATGGGCAACCTTTGGGACGCCCTGTAGTAATTCACATGACTTGGAGGGTATTTGATCACCAGGAAACAGGCCTGCCCACCACCCTTTCATCATTTTAAGCCCGTTATTTTGTAGCATTGTTTACACTGATTTGTGTTTGGAATAGTCCAACCTCAGGTTATTATCTTGATAATGGTTTCAAGTGTTTCAGTACAGAGGCATCTGTGCAGATGGTGCATCTGTTTACAAGTAGGGACTTGTGAGAGGAGAGGGGCCTGGGAACCCATCAGGTTCGATCTCTGATGCTGATTTGATCAAACAGTCTGAAATGCTAGAACCCAAACCAAGGTTTCCATGTTCTAATTCTCTTCTGACCACTGTTGAACCATGGAATACTACTCAGCCACAAAAAGATGGAGACATTGAACCTTTTGTATCTACCTGGATGGATCTGGAAACATTCTCCTAAGTATAGTATATCAAGAATGGAAAAGTAAAGGCCAGGCATGGTGGCTTATACCTGCAATCTCAGCACTCTGTGAGGCTGAGGTGGGTCTTCTTGAGCTCAGGAATTGGAAACCAGCCTGAGCAAGAGGGAGACCCCAGTTTAACTAAAAATAGCCAGGTGTGTGTCAGGCACTTGTAGTCCCAACTACTCAGGAGGCTGAAGCAGGAGGATTTCTTGGGCTCAAGAGTTTGAGGTTTCTGTGAGCCATAATGCCACGGTACTCTACCCCAGGGCAACTGAGTGGGACTGTCTCAAGAAAAAAAAACAAAAACAAAAAAACAGAATGGAAAAGCAAGCATCCTGTGTATTCACTACTAATCTGAAAATTGTACCTCAATAGCTATAGGCCCACATGAGAGAAAAACACAATTAAATTCAAGAAGTGGGGAGGAACGGGGCTGGCAAGCTCTCACCTATCAGGTATGGTGTAGGGGTACACGGCATGCCTCCTAGGTGAAGGCTCAGCTACAGCTTGGATTTGGGATTTTACCTTGAAAACATAAATAATGTAACCTAATCATATGTACCGTAATACTAATTCAAAATAATAAAAAAAGCTCCATGTGGCTTGCCTTATTAGCACTGTGGTTCCACAGGCTGTACTATCTGGGAATATAAGTTGATTTCTGTATATATTGCCAGAGAATATAAAAAATAAAGAAGCTATTCCTCACCAGGGGAAAACTCCAGACTTCCTCATGCCCTTCAGAGTCTTCCAAATGTTTCTGATGACCCCAAGAAGCAGGTGGCACCTCGTGTGCTCTGGGCACTTGTCCCCTGGGAGGTGTGTGGCTTCAGCCGGTTCCTTTCTTATTCCTGATCGTGTCTCCTGGAAAGTGTTTGCCAAAACTGTCACAGCATCCACTGACCCCCACTGGAGCCTGCATCCAGGCTGCCGAAATTGTCCACAGAAACACCACAGCCCATTGTTGCCTACTTCATTGGTTTCAAGGCTGCGGACACCCCGCCCTTAACTGGTTTCACTGTTGAGACTTCCACTGCGCTTCCCGAGCAGTCCTGTTGTCCCCAGTCAGGCTGCAGCCCCTCTCCCCCCACCCCCTGCACAGAGAGCAGAGGGGCTGGCCCACTGTCACACCGGCTGTGACTTCTCAGAATCGCTCTCCAGCTGCAAACATGTCGCTCTCTGGCCCACATAGTGAAAAGGAGCACAGCCTCTTTGAGATGAGTTTTCTGTACCTCCATCCTTGTCAGCTGTGAACAAATCTCAGGGTGGGCATACTGACAGGATTCCACTCCATTATTTTGAAGAGAAAAAACATATTTTGGCCACAATTATTCATCCACTCACTTTCTTTTGAGATGAGTATAGCACATGTACTTCCATGTTTCAAATTTGAGGGCCTAAATTTTATTTCTCCAATGAGAACATTCTAATGTATTTTGGCATTTCCTCTTAAAATGCTTTGTTCTGTTTTATAAAAATAGGTTTATGTATACATATTTACACATTCGTTTCCCAATCCTCCTAGGAAGGTTGTTGAACCTAGAGAGTGTAATTGAGATTGGAGTCCTCCTGGCATGGCTGAAGGGACAGTCACTGTGGGCAGTGTGATGCATTTATTATACTGCTCTGCTGCTTTGTGTGCTGTTCTAACTAACTCCTGCAGTGCAGAGGCAACCAAAGCTAGTCCTTATAACTCCAGGACTCCCCCATGAGGGATGGGCAAAGTGCTGTGCTCATGGAAGAAATATTTCCTTTTTTGACTTGGCTTTAAGTTGTATTATGATCAAAAATGGGAGAAGCACTTGTGGTTAATTTAACAACTCCATTAGTGAAAGGACCTTCAGAAACATGTCCAAACTTTTCACTATATAAATAGTGAAACTCCTCAGATGGGAAAAATGACTTGCTCCAACTCAAATCATAAGAGCCAAGTGTCACTTATTCATCCTCTTATGGACAAATAATTCTAGGCAGGGTTTTCTGAATCATTGTTATTACCCTTGGACTGTTAATGGTTGTTACTCACTGGTCAGGGTCTCACATTTTAATATAAAAAGAACCTGACGTGTGGGACTGGTAACCCAAGGTCCTTAGAAGGGGTTTAGTGTGTGACATATACTGGTACATCAAGTTCTTCATGCTGCATGAATTATTTTATGTGTGGGGAGTATGTGTGCATTTTGTTTTGTTTTTAGGGAAGGGAATCTGTTTAATCCTGCATTTTCTTGGCTGGATAAGATGATCTTGAATATAATAATTTATTGGCTATTTTTCCAGAAGTTCATACCCAGGGCCCCAACATCATCCAGAGTAGCTACATCCTATCACTCATCTCATCTGGTCTCTGTCTCCTTCTGACACAGCTCACCAAGGATGACTCCGCTCTCACACTGCTCAGCTTAGCGGGATGCCATTTGTGCTTCATCCACACAAGCGTGCTTTGAATATTTGCTCTGTAATAGAAATGTGTTTGTGATTTTAGTGTTTTATTAGGGGACCCATTGGGTTTGGGTTCCTTCTATCTACTAATAGGGATGTTGTCAATTTACTTGGAACAGAAAGATAATTCCCTTCTCTGTAAAACATAATTTGCATGTGCTAGGATTTGATCACACTTCCCTTCTGTGAATTTTCAGCCCTGAATGACTGTCACAATTTTTATTAATCAGAACTCAGTAGCATTCTAAGTTCCTTCTTTGCCTCAATCTTAGCAACTGGGAGTTCTCCAGAAGGAAGTACCACATGGGCCCTGGGCCGAAAACCTTTACGGAATCACATGAACCCTCAGTTTGTTTGGCCTTCCTTTTTGTAATTAAAAGAAGTAATATTTGAGGCCATTCTAAAGTGGGGAGTAATCTGATACAAAAAAATCTCCCCAGGAGAATAGAAATTGGACAGTGTTTTGTGCAAAGGAGGCCCTCAAGGTGGAGGGAGCCAGTTTTCATTGCTGTCAATGGGGTCTGTTTTAATGCTCCACTGAGGTTCTTTCTGAGGGCACATTAGGGTTGATTAAACTCCAGGGTGTTTTGTGGGGGAGGTCAAGTTGGAGCAGATGCAGGGGGAGCTGCACGGCCAGCGGGAAAGTGGGGGAACCTGGATGTCAGGTGTGCCAGTCAGTGCTGAACTACTTTGAGGGAGAACAGCCCGTCCCCACCCTGGCTCTGGGGAACCAAACTCTGCCACTGGGAGGATCTTACCTGCTACTCCCTGAGGGCCAGTGGAACACTCAGGGGGCCTGTGGACTTCTCAGAGTTAAAGCTATAGTTCTCAAGTTGGGGTGCTAGACTGAGCATGTCAGCAGACTTGCGCTGAGCTGGGACAGCGGGGAAGGATCCTGCTGGTTATTACATGACCACATTTATCGGTAGAAAATCACAGCAAGTCGACCACGTAGGAGAGCTGTTTGCCAGATTCAGCCCCATTCCGACCCATCTAGGGTGAAGACCCCAGGTCCTCTCTACACTGCAGGGGTGGAGTGACAGTCCCCAGAATTCCTTGCAGTAAAGCTCCAGGGCAGATTTCCTCACGACAGGCACTGAGGCGTGATTTAGGTGGGCAGAGGCAGAGTTAGTACTGTTACTGCTCTGGTGGCGGTGGTGGTGGGTGGGCAGGTGGGTGGGTTCTGGCCTCTGCAGGGGAGCCTTGGCCGTGGCCTGCAGGTGTCATCCCCAGATGACCAGTCTTGTGGCTGCTGGCAGGTGTCATGAGCAGTGGTCCTGAGACTCCTTTGACTTCCTGATGCTCTGAGAGGGGGCAGAGTCTGAGAGGTGGAGGGAGCACCCGCTGCTCGGTACCAACTCTTCTGAGGGTTTGTAAGCTTGGATCTCCCCCTCTGTTTCAAATACTTGGAGTGTGTTTTTCTGTCCGTGCCTGACCTCTGCCAGTAGGGGCATACACATGCAAAGGTGTCCATGAGTGTGAAAGAAAGGGAAAGATCACATTATTCTAAGAGACCGAGGCCTGAGGTGGGCTTTGGACGAGTGTTCTATTCAGTAAGGTAGTTATTTGGGGGGCAGAGACCCTATCAGAATTTCCGTGCAGTTGCGCTTCATTGGAAAAAGTATTTATTAGTATAACACATGCTTATATTTGAAATGCTAAGAAAAAGCAAAACAAAATGACTCAGGATATTATTTTATTAATTCAAATTCCTGAAACGTAAAGCTCTACAAAATCTTGTTGGAAGCCGTACTTAGAAGGAAGAAGTGATTCTTAAGGATTTAAAGGACAGAGGGCTGAGGTGGAATTTCTGACTCTCCACTGGGCTGGGGGTGGGGTGGGGGTGGGGATCCCTTACCTCTTGTGGGCCCATGTCTTCTCAGGGGGCTCCTGGCTGCTGTTGTCTGAAGCAGCTCTGACCCATCAGCCGCAGCTTGTGGCAGGCCCTGTGTTCACCGCGGGGACCTTTCTCCCTGAGTGCTCAGCACATCTGATCTGCTGCATGTTTTATTGCTCTGCTCTCCTGTGTGTATCGCCCCACGGAGGTCCACGAAGGCGGGTGTGTTCACTGCTGTGTCCTCAGCCACTAAAGGACTTGGCACCCAGAATGTGCTCGATGAGTACTTGTTGAGTAACTGAGCCCTGCTGCCCAGACAGAACCACAGCTGCTGGGCAGTGTCTTTCCTTCTAAGCACACACATATTTAGCGTAGTTCTAGAGTGGGGTCTCGGATTCTTGTCCCCCACACACGTAGCCAGAAGGATTGCATCTCAATGTCAAAAAACTGAAGATGCACATTTTTCCCCCAAGGACTTCAGGGGTGGGGAGTGAGTGAGTGCAGCAGGGCGTCTCGGGGTGCAGGGAGGAGTGGGCGTCTAGCAAACAGGTTGTTTGTTTTCTGGCTTTGCTATATATATATATATATATATTTTTTTTTTTTTTTTTTTTTTTCTGGCTTTGCTTCTTAGTGGGACTCTGCCAGGGCCTGAAAAGAGAAAGGTGCAACAGTAAAAAATAAAATAAAATAACATACTCAGCATCACTGAAATGCCGGAAATACTCCCTGTTATGAGACACAGCCACGCAGTCAGTGGCTGCCTATTTCACCTTAGAAGGCGGCCATCTAGCCTCTCAGGCTGGTCAGCCCCAAGGCCAGGCACCCTGTGGAGCAGTCAGTGGTGTCCCCTGAGCAGGCCCAGCAGGAGCAGAGGCCTTGACAGGCTCTGTCCCACAGCCAACTGGATCCTGTTTCCAAACAACAGCCTGTGTGTATTCTCAGGCACACAGGGGACCCTGTGGAGACTTTGTGAATGGGGTGGGAGGCAGAGCTGCTGCAGAGCCTGGACACTGGTCTTTCTCTGCTCTCTGGCTGGAGTACCCGGGAGCAGCCCAGCAAGACCTGTGCTGGGGCTGCTGCCTCTACCTCCATGGTGGCAGGTGCAGGCAGATACCCTGCCCCCTGCCCTCACCCTGCTTCTCACTGCAAGCTGCTGTGAGGACTTTCAGCACAAGCACAGCGGCTGCTCTGCTGGGAAGCATCCTGCTGCTTCGGCGCTAGGTCCTCATTAAAGGTCCCTGTCAAACGGTACTGTTTGGCTCTAAGTCAGCAGTAGACACAACTTGTAATTGGACATCATTCAAATGGTCCCCAACAGCCCTGCCCAAGAGGACTTTCTGTGCTGTGCAGGGCTGCATGTGATGGAAAAACTGAATTTGAAAGTTTGTTTAGTTTTAATACAAATTTGAAATTTTAGTAGCCACAGATGGAGGTAGGGGTCTGGAATACGCTCCATACTTTTTAAAGACCGTCATCTAAAAGGAAACACAACATTTATTTATTTTATTTATTATTATTAAGTCATTTGTACATATCCTTGGTTAACAGCAGCCTAGGAGACATCTGCCTGAGATCTTCTGTTTCTGTGCTGTGGGAGCACTAACCACGTAAAGACTTTGAGGACTGATCCTAGATATTTAGGAAAGGGACTTTTTTTTTTTTTCATTTTATTAAAGGGATAGATTTCCTTGCAAATTAAGAAAGTGGCCACAGAATATAGAAATTGTTATGACTCAGAGTTCTCCAGAGAAGCAGAAGAATTGGTTTGCATAACTTTAGAGGCTGAGAATCTCAGGATCTGCCATCTGCAAGCTGGAGACCCAGGACAGCCAGTGGGATGATTTCAGTGTGGGTTCAAAGGCCTGGGACCAGCGGAGCTGATGGTTTAAGTTCAAGTGCAAGGGCAGGAGAAGACCAATGTCCCAGCTCAAGCAGACAAGTAGGAAGCCAAAGAGGTGACTTCCTCTCTCCTCCCCCTTTCTGTTCTTAGCCCTTAGCAGACTGGGTGATGCCACCCACAAGGGAAGTGGGCGTCTGCACATTATGCTCCACTTACTCCTCCGTCTAAGTACCAATCTTATCCAGGAACACCCAGACACACGCCAAAAAAATGTTTGATCTGAGCACCCCATGGCACGGTCAAGGTGACAGGCTGAACTTCATACCATCTCTCCAGTGTGCTGGTGAGAGGTAGATGCTCTGGGGGTGCTGGACCTGTCCCCACACCTCAGCGATAGCACCAGAGCCTGGGCCATAAGGTAGTCCAGAAGGAGATGCCCGGTGCGGGCCTCCAACTGGCCAGTCACCCTCTGATGTCACCTTACCCTCACTGCCTAGAATTGTTTCTTCAAAAATCACTGGTCCTCCCTGTACCTAACAAGACAGGTGCAGCATGTTCAATAACCCCTTTGACCAAGTACCTTGCTAGATGTTTCACTGTGTATCATTTTATTTTGTATTTAATTCATCTTGGCCATGAGAACTGTTTTCATCCTTAGTTCACAGATGAATAGCTGAGTCACTCTCCTCTGGTCCCACTGCTAGAATGGGGCGCTTGGTCTTGGACTGACTCTTCTTCTGTATCCACCCTGTCATCAAAGCTGCTTGATGAAGGGCAGGGAATGCCGTTTGACACACTTACATTGAAGTGAGGGAACTCTTCTTAAGTGGCAAAATATCAATTAGGGTAGTCTCGCCCCCCCCCCCGCCAAAAGCATATATCCATTTGTGCCTTTGTCTTCCGTTTTATAGAACAAGTATTTAAAATTATACCCCCTTCCTAGTTCTCTAGTGAGTACTTTTGTTGTCTTGGAGGGATTTGTCAAGAGACTTGCTTCTGCCTGTAGGCTGTCTAGGAAGAAACCCTTCATTGCTCATGGAGTCTGGCTGGTAGAGAGGAGAAACTGAAGTATCTTCTGGATGATCTGAGTGTGAGAAGCTGGTCCTCTGGGCGTACATATCACGTTTGGTCCAGGCTTTGCTCATCCATCAGAATGCCAGAGCCACAGTGAGCCTTCTGCAGCTGTGCAATGAAATCGTAGCAGCCAGAGTCGACGGGAGGCAGAGGAGCAGAGCAATGACATTTCTCCAGCAGTCCTGGCCCAGGAGTTGCAGTGGGTTGTGTGGTTATTGACAATGAGCAGAGGATTCTGTTGAGAAAAGGCGTTGCCAGAGACTCCGAGGCGATATCTTTGTTTTGAAGATGTGCTCAGGTTACCTTGGTCTTCTGTTGAGGGAAAAGTGATTGTGATCCTCTGAGCTTCCTCAGAACAGATTCTGGGTGATGCCTTCAAAAGGCCAACGGGCGTCTTCTGTGCAGAGCTAGGGGCCAGGCTCTGGGAGCCACATGCTCTGTGGCAGGCAGAGAGGAGATGAAAGCTCCTGAGCACACCTCTATTTCAACAAAGCCGCTAACACAGGCAGCAGAGTGCACTTCATCTGCAGGCCACGCAGTTTGCTGACTCTGGTCATTGATTTTAAATCATCTCTTTTTTCATTTTTACTATTGTATTTTTCAGTTCTAAAATTTCCATTTAGGTTCAAGCCTCATTATTTCTTTGTTAAGACTGCCAATTTATTTTTTAAAATTTGTTTCAAGACAGTAATTGTTCATGGAAACATTTTCTTTTCCTCTTCCTTCTCCTCCTCTTCCTCTTCTTTTTTTTTTCTTCTTTTTTTTTTTTTTTTTGTGTGTGTGTGTGTGTGTGTGTGTGTGTGTGTGTGTGTATGTATTTTTGCAGTTTTTTGTGTTTTTTTTTGGTGGGGGCCGGGTTTGAACCGGCCACCTCCAGCATATGGGGCCAGCACCCTACTCCTTTGAGCCACAGGCACCACCCATAGAAACATTTTCATACCCGTTGCTTTAACTACCTTGATCATATAATTCTATCATCTGAGCTGTCTTGGTGTGGGCACGTGTTAATTGTCTTTCCTTATTTCAGGTGAGATTTTTTTGGTTCTCGGTTTCCTTGAAACCCAGACATCCTCAGCATCATGTCGGAGAGTGAGGGTCATGGTTAGGCCTTCTGTAAGAGTCAGCCTCTTCTGACACCTACTTGTTACTCACAGGTGGAAGGGAAAGTCCGGGTTCCCCCACTGGGCCCTGGCTGACAAGGGCAGGGGTGCCAAAGCTTAACTGCCACTTGGGTGACACTGCAGTGACCCATGGACACAGCAGAGGGTAACCTAATTCCCACTGTGCAGTGGTGGCTGCCCTGCCTGCCCACAAGCTCCACTCTAGTGGGGAAAAGTGCCTCTTTACCACCAAATGAAGAGGAAAGTTCAGGCTCCTGGAACTTATTACTGCCAAGCAGTGATGAACATCCCCACTCTCCACTCTGCCTTCTCTGACACCACCTTGGGGGTGGGTTCAGGGTGTTTTGTGGCAGACTGGTGAGGTGCAAGTCTAGGCCCACCACTCTCCCCCTGCTGGTGGTTGCAGTGGTGGAGCTGCCTTTTTTTTTCTGTTTGCCTGGAATACAGCACTTACTGTCTGAAAGGTTTTTGTCTTGTTAGGCTGCATCTTACCTGGTCTCTTGGAATTCAGGGTGCTGACTTCTCCAGGACTCAGTCTGAGCTATAGGAGAAAACATATAGGAAACTCAGGGATGTCATTTGTATGTTATTCCCTGGCTCCTGAGGTCCCCAGCCAATCTGCCTTTGCCAAACCTTTCAAAGTCTACTTGTTACAGGGTTAAAATTAAGCCAAAGTGCTACTATAACCTCACAGTAACAATGTAACGGTCCTAGGAAGCTCAACTTGCAGGGGCTACTTCAGCCTCACAGTAACAATGTACCAGTCCTAGGAAGCTCAACTTCCAGGGGTTGCATCCTCACAGTAACAATGTAACAGTCCTAGGAAGCTCAACTTGCAGGGGTTGCATCCTCACAGTAACAATGTAACGGTCCTAGGAAGCTCAACTTGCAGGGACTGCAGCCTCACAGTAACAATGTAACGGTCCTAGGAAGCTCACCTTTCAGGGGTTGCATCCTCACAGTAACAATGTAACAGTCATAGGAGGCTCAACTTGCAGGGACTGCAGCCTCACAGTAACAATGTAACGGTCCTAGGAAGCTCAACTTGCAGGGGTTGCATCCTCACAGTAACAATGTAACAGTCCTAGGAAGCTCAACTTGCAGGGGTTGCATCTTCACAGTAACAATGTAACGGTCCTAGGAAGCTCACCTTGCAGGGGTTGCATCCTCACAGTAACAATGTAACAGTCCTAGGAAGCTCAACTTGCAGGGACTGCAGCCTCACAGTAACAATGTAACGGTCCTAGGAAGCTGAACTTGCAGGGACTGCAGCCTCACAGTAACAATGTAACGGTCCTAGGAAGCTCAACTTGCAGGGACTGCAGCCTCACAGTAACAATGTAACGGTCCTAGGAAGCTCAACTTGCAGGGGTTGCATCCTCACAGTAACAATGTAATGGTCCTAGGAAGCTCAACTTGCAGGGACTGCAGCCTCACAGTAACAATGTAACGGTCTTAGGAAGCTCAATTGCAGGGACTGCAGCCTCACAGTAACAATGTAACAGTCCTAGGAAGCTCACCTTGCAGGGGTTGCATCCTCACAGTAACAATGTAACAGTCCTAGGAATCTCAACTTGCATGTGTATTTGTGCTGGTTCATTTTCTTCTCCATATGGGGATTGCTCAGTGCTTAGAAGGTAAATGATGGAGAAAATGCAACATCACATCAGCTGAGGCACAATTGAGCCACCAGGGGCCTGTGGAAACAGTGGGGCACAGGTCCTGAAGACGCTGATTAGCTAAACAACTGCCTACCTATAAAAGGGCCTAAACTTCTCTCAACAGGAGGATTGTGGTTCTTTAAGATGAGAGTCCGACAGCTTCCTCATGTGCCGGCAAATTAATCTTTCTTTCCTTTCTCCTCATCCTGTTTGTTCTCATTTTTTCTTCTGACATTGGAAATAGGTGTTGAGCTTTCAGTGTCATACTCATTACTTTTGTATATAATATCCAGCTAAAAGCTGCAGTTAGTAGAAAAACCTGTACTTGGGGAAAAGTATATTCACTGCATTTTTGGAGAATGCATTTCACATATCCATTTAATTCCATTAACTTCCCTCTAAGCATTGATTTAGATGAATCCTGTAAATTATTATGTTTTATTATCATTCAGATGAAAATACTTGCCCTTCTTTTTTGATTTTTTATTAAACCTGTGGATTATCTAGAAATAATTTACACATATTTGGGGATTTTCTAGATATCTTTTGCTATTCACTTCAAATTTAGTTATTCACTTCAAATATAGTTAAAACATTCTAATTTTATTATTTTATTTCTCTTGAATTTATTGGGATTTGTTTTATGATATAGCACATGGTCTATTTTATTTAATGTTCTATGTGTACTTGAAAAGTATTAATATATTCTGATGTCACTGGATGTAACAAATGCCAATTATGCCAAGTCAGTTAATGGTGTTGTTTAAGAAATTAAACATTCAAATTTAAATTTAAAGAATATAAATTATGAAATGGTGGCTTTACCCAGAAGAACTGGGTTTCCTTGATTAAAGCAGTTGGGGAAGACATTAAGGTCTCTTCAATGCGTGTTCCCTGGGCTGCTAGTGAGCTCTTTCTCTGAGTTCCAGTGCCAGATCAGATGAAATCCCACCCTCTTAGCTCACCTCCATGCCTCCTGTGTGGCCAGTGTCTTGGATCTCTCAGCCCTCATCACTCCCCCCCTACACAGAGACCACTATTCTGCTCTTTTTAATTATTTACAGGTCTTTACACTCCTGTGTTCCTCTTTTCCAGGTCTTCACCCAGGCTGCTTTACTTGCCTAGAGGGACTTTCCCATTAGAGAACACACCCTTCAAAAGCCTTTTTGGAAGAAGTTTCTGATGCTCCCTGAGCAGAGAGGGTCTTTGTTTTGCTATTCCCCTGTATTATGTGGTAAGTGCCTCACTGTGGAACCTTAGCAGATAAGCTAATAAAGTCTCCAGCTGTGCTGGGCACTGTGGCTGGGGCAGTGGGGGCTGGGGGTGGGGACTCCCAAGTGAGTAACATGTGGTTCCTGCCTCTGGGGGGTTGCAGCCCAACCTTCTTACTACTCTGTGGTGGGGTTTTTAGTACATGTTGCTATTTCTCACTAGATTGCTTCCTACACCTAATGATACATAACTTCTAATGTTTCTATTCCAAGCATCAAGCATCAGGCAAGCTTAAATTTTGACAAATCAATTTATTCTAAGCACAGGACCTTTACTCTTGAGAACTAGCTAACATCAGTGGTGGATTTGGGGATGTGGTTGTGATGAAATCCCAGCCACATGGTTTATATCCTCAGGAATTAAAAGTAATTCCTCTGGGTTCTGAAATTATACCTATAGGCATGCACTGCAGGAGGTTATTTCAGAGATCAGTTAATCTAATATTTCCAAAAATGTGTGTATAGGATTAATGGAATACAAGGTGGGTTTTTTTGGTGGTAGATGGATGAATTTTTAACATTATTATTTTTAGTGCATATTAGAAAAACATACCTATAATTTCCCAAATATTATCTATTGACAAGTGTGTAAGCATAAAGACAGACTGTAGATATTTATGTTTTAAGAAAATGGAATAGCTAACACAAAGCAAACGGTAGAAAGCCCGAAGGAGGTATGTGAGTGAGAACAGTTTACTCATTATACAGACTACCAAACCAAGATGACGAAGTTTTGCTCAAAGTCCCAGGGCTTGAGAGTGGCTGGGCAGGAATTAGGTCTCTGACCACACCACCCTGGTCTCCAGCTGGAGAACTTTCTGGGTTGTGTACCTCACTCCAGGTGGCTTCAGAGGAGGACAGACTGGAGAGGCGGAATGTGGGTATGGGCACCAGGTGGCCTGTTTGGAACTGTGGAAGAGTGTGGGGAAGGAAGAGGAAACCAGAGGGAACAGAGAGGCTGGGTGTGATAATGAGCCTTCAGTTCAGGCCGGCTGCTGACCCCAGTGGGTGGCCTCTCCCCAGGCTGGTGCTTCTCTCTGGGGCTGGGGTGGAAGCTTCAGTTTAACAGCGGCCGTTGCCCATAGTTGCACATTAATGCCAGGGGACCCTGGTATCAGGAAAGGGCCAAATAAGGTGTTTTCTTTTTCCTCTTTTCTTTCATATTCAGACAGTGTCTCTTTTTAACTTAGTTGGACCATGTGGTGCTGTTGGTGTCTTTGGACTGGAGAGTGTTTCCATCTTTCTGTAGGGCTTTTCTCCTGGGACTAGATTGGGAAGGAGAGAAGGAAAGAATTGCACTGTCCTCCACGTGGTGCCCCACCCAGCCTGCCACAGACTGCGGCAAAGAGCAAGCCTGGCCCTATCCAGAGCTCGTTCTGAAGAGAATCTGACCTCCTCGCAGGGACCTGACAGCCATCTTTGTGCTGAAGTTGGCTGGTTGTCCTTGGAGTGAATGTTGTGTTGGTTCCCTGCCTTCCTGGGATGGCTGGGTCATTCCTGCTAGGACTCAAAGGAGAAAAGCTGGTCCTCCAGGCTCTCACCAGAGATCACTCCAGTTTTTTTTTTTTTTTTAACTTGTTCAACAAATGTGCATTAAGCACCTGTGTGTTTGCTGGTATCCAGGGTCCTAGAGGTGTGGTAGAGAGAAAGCAGGCAAGCTCCCTGCCCCCTTACTTTGCCCTGGGAAGGTGCCATCACAGAAATAAATGCATGGATGAAGGGGTCAGCCAGGACAGGTGAGCTGGACAGTGACACGGGCCTGTTTAGTGGGTAGGCAGGGCAGAGCAGGCCCCCGGGGTAAGTGACTGTGGGTTGTGACCTGTAGAATAAGGGGGCACCCACATGATAAGGGTGGGATACAGCTCTCTCGCCATAGCCAGCAAGTGCGAGGAATTTAGGGTGGGAGGGAGGTTGGCGCCTTGTTTGAAGGCCAGCATGGCTGGAGCGTGGTTGTGCTGAGTGGTGGGAAGGAGGCTCTGGAGAGGCGGGACCCAGGGCATGCTGGCCCATGTAGACCCTGGAAAGGGTGTTGGACTATCTTGGAAGAATGGCCAGAAGGCTCTGAAAAGTGCTCAGGGAGGAGCTGGCCACTGTGCAGCCCCGGGGACAGCTCAATTTCAAACATCAGAACGGTGGGTTTAAGGCTGGGTCATCCTGTCCACTGTGTCCTGCTGGCTTTTGAGTAACATTGTCATTTTGTAAAATAACTCTAACAATGTATGAATGAATCTGGTTGATGATACAGAGTTTGGCTTGAAACAACTCTAATGAGCACTTTGCTTTAGATCCAATATGAGAAAACAGATTTGTCTTTTGAAAAACACTACATGTTCTTCCATCTCTTTGACAGAAAGAATCATAGAACTGCCCCTGGTGTCCCTTTCCCTTGGTGGTCGATGTGTTCAGGGTAAAATCTGTTGCCCTACAAATAGCCATGGTGTCACCTCAGGATCTGAATATTCTCTCTCTTTTTCCTATTATTGGTCTTGACTTCCATTTGGAAAAAATATATAGTCTTCTTATTCTTGAGTTTTTCCAGATCTTTTCTGGCGTAAATAATTTTTTAAATGGTTATTTCTCCTAATGGTCCTCTTAATCAATATGTTGTCCTGTGGCTCAGGCCAGAGTCCCTCCTATCCTCTGGTTTCCCAAGTCCCCACCTTTGAGCCCAGGGATGTTCCTGTCCTCCCGGAGCTCTGCCAGGTCCTGCTGCCCTTGCTCCTCCTGAAGCTATCCTGGAGAAAACCACCTGCTTAGTCTGGGGCCAAGATCTGCCTTGCATTTTCATTAAATAATTTCTTGTGTGTTAATTTTTTCTCTCTAATTAGATTATGTTTAGAAAGTCAAGGACCAGAATTTAATAAGAGTACTATTGACTGAGCACCTATTCAGTGCTAGGTCTTTATAAAAATGTGCTTCCTGATGTTCATAGCTAACCTATGCTTCTATTTATATATAAGGATGCTGAAGTTTGGAAGTTGACTCCAGATTGCAAGTAGGCAGAGCCAGCATTCACACCCCTCTGGCTCTAAGACCTGTGTCCCTGGAGCCACACTCGTCCTTATATTTCTGGGCTTGCCATGGGCTCCCAAAAACGACTGTCTCCCTTATCCCCACAAAGACATCTCCTACCTACTCTCTGTGGCTTAGAATTTCTCCAACAGATGGTAGATTTCATTTAAGACAAGAAACTAGATTTTAGCTCAAATACCCTACCAAAAATAATCACATTTGTTACTTTAACATAGAGTTTTCAGGCATACCTTGAGTACTAAGCTCTGGTTTCTGTCTCTGGTCTCTGTCTCCAGGGACCCCACAGTCAAGGGAAGGTTGCTGTCCTTGTTAAAGTGGCAGAGAGACAGGGGAAGGCAGAGAAGATGATACTTGAAGCCTGGGCTGTTCTTTAGTTTATTAATTCATAAGATATCTGGCTGTCTGCTGTCAGCCAGCCACTGTTCCTGGTGATGGTGGGGACCAACACACGCCCACATCCTGGTCTAGAGTAGGCAGAGAGTTCACCAAGAAAGCAATGCAGTAAACCATGAATCATGGTGGGAGGTGACATGTAGTGGGGGAAGTGAAGCAGGGAAGGGGTACAGATTACATGCATGTGTGTATGTGAGCATGTGTGTGTTGGTGGGAGTAGCAGCTGGACGTTCAGGGAAGCCTCACTAAGAGGGCATCTGAGTAAAGAACTGGAGGAGATGAGGAAGCAGGACACAGGCTCCTCTGAGGAGAAGCATCCCAGGCAGAGGGAAGGGATGGTGCACCAGGCTGAGGCAGGAGTGTGCCTGGGGTGTCGGAGAAGCAGGAGGCAAGTGCACCCACGCTGGACGGAGTGAAGGGACAGTAGAGGGGAAGGAGAGCAGAGGAGAGGGCCGAGTGGCTTGGTCTTAGCAGCTCCTCACCAAGAGTTTGGTTCTCACTCTGAGAGAGACTGAGCATCACTGAGAGCTGTGTGTGGAGATAGACAGGGTATGACCTAAGCTTTAACAGACTCCTTGTGGTTGCTCCGGTGAGAATGGACCCACCTTGGTGCTATGCACTGATTGGTGTGCCCTCAGAATTCATCTGTTGAAACCGTAACCCCCAATGTGATAATATTTGGAGGTGGGGCCCTTGGGATGGAGCTAGATTTAGATGAGGTTAAGAGGGTGGGGCCCTCATGATGGGATTAGTGTCCTTATAGGGAGAGAAAGAGTCCAGACTCTCTCTCTTCCATGCTAGAACACAAAGAAGGTGGCTATTTGCAGGCCAGGAAGAGAGCCCTTACCAGGACTGGAAATGTCAGCACCGTGATCTGGGACTTCTCAGCTTCTGGAACTGTGAGACACACAGGCCACCTTGGTTACTATGTCCTTGTGGTGAACATGGTTATAGCAGCCCATGTAGGTGAAGATGGGGTACAGGGATGAAATAGGGAGGTCTGTGAGGAGAAAAATGCTGCTGGGACAGAGTGTAGCTGGGGAAGTGGGAGAAGTTTGATGTTGGGTATGTTGGGAAGGAATGATGTAGGTAATGAGAGAGCAGATTAAGGATGACTGTGGATTTGGGACAGTAACATGGGAAGGTGGAGCTGCCATTGATGAGATGAAGGAGACACCAGGCTGAGCAGTTTGGGGATAAAGAGCAGAAGCTCATTTGTGGGTGCGGTAAGGTGGACACCTCTTGGCCAAGCTGAAGCCCCAGCAGTGTAGAGTGATATCCCATATTTGCATTTCTACTGGAAATGGGAGTCTATGCCAGGATTTCAGCACCAGCACCTGGGAGATTTATACACCCTGAGCCTTCCTTCCCTAATCTGTAGACTGGACATAAGAGTACCCTTCTATACCAATTTTCGTAAGTGTTCTGATCATGAAGGGATGCTGGATATTATCAAAAGCTTTTTCTGCATCAACTGAGAGAATCATATGGTCTTTGTTTTTTAATTTGTTTATGTGCTGGATTATACTTATAGATTTACGTATATTGAACCAGCCTTGAGACCCTGGGATAAAACCGACTTGGTCGTGATGTATAATTTGTTTGACATGTTGTGGATTCTGTTTGTTAGGATCTTGTTGAATATTTTTGCATCCATATTCATTAGTGATATTGGTCTATAATTTTTTTTTTCTTGTTGGGTCTTTTCCTGGTTTGGGGATCAGGGTGATGTTTGCTTAACACACTTAATAACAGCCATTATCAAGGTAAGAGTTTGGAGAATATCAGTGTGTTAGAACATGACCAGTAGGAGACTAAACTGGTAAGCTATTTTTTTAGTACATTATTTAATACCTCATGACCCAGTGATCCTAATTTTTGTGTAGAAGAGTAAGCGTACATATCCAAAGAAGTTTTTACAGGGATCTTCATTCTGGCATCATTTGTAATCACAAAACATTAGAAACATCCTAAAATCCCATCAGTAGAGGAATGGCCAAAAACATACTTCTACACACTGGAAAACAATACACCATGTAAGAAGAAGGAGGCAAATGTGTTTGTATTGGCATGGAAAGAGCCCCCAGACATATCTGTAAGTGGGGAAAAAAGCAAATTGGAAGTCAATGCATGCAGCATGTTATCATTAATATATAAAAAAGAATATTTCATAAGTATACACATAGAAAATATAGTAGGAAATATGTAAGATTAACAATAAATTAGGAATAGGACTTTCTGTGAGACGGGATATGATAGAGCTTCTAAAGGGATTTCTGTTTTTCTTTTTTCTTTGCATTGAATTTGTATCACTTATATATTAGAAATAAAATAACTTTTTTAAAGAGAGAACACACTCTAAATAGACTAAATGTTTATTTCCCTCCAAAATTCATATGTTGAAATTTAATCCCCAACATGATGGAATTAGAAGGTGGGACCTTTGAGAGGTGGTTAAGTCATGAGGGAGAGTCCTCTTGAATGGGATTAGTATCCTTGTAAAAGGGACACCACTGAGTTCCCTCCTCCCTTCCACCATGGGAGGTCATAGAGAAAAGCTGGCTCCAGCCTAGCACTGGTGCAGGAGCCTCCTGGTTTCCGAGCACAATGTGTGGCTAGGCCTGGGGGCAGAGCCTTAGGATGAGACAGAGTCCCCCAGCTCAGGCCTGGGCTCTCCTGCCTGGCCATCCCTTACTAGCCTGTACTACAAGCCTGGTTCGAAACTCACCTCCTCCAACAAGCTTTCCATGAGTGCATTTTGCACCTAGGAACCCCTTCAATATTTATGAAGTGAGTTTGGCCTGCAATTCATTCTTTCATGTTTCTGCAACTCCTTGAGACCTCACATGTATACACTCTGGCAATTACTGTCATTGTAACCTCTACTTGTTTCTTTTCTATTCATCCTAATTTACTCAACTAGATTCTAAGCTCTGTCAGGAAAAATGCCATCTTTTTTTTTTTTTTTTTTTTTTTTTTTTTTGACAAATTCTCATTCTGTGGCCTAGGCTAGAGTGCCCCAGTGCCAGCCTAGCTCAGAGCAACCTCAAACTGCTGGGCTCAAGTGATTCTCCTGCCTCAGCCTCCCAAGTAGCTGAGACTACAGGCACCCACCATGATGCCCAACTAAGTTTTCTATTTTTTCAGTAGAAACAGGGTCTCTCTCTTGCTCAGGCTGGTCTCAAACTCCTGACCTCAAGTGATCCTCCCTCCTCTGCTCCCAGGGTGCTAGGATTATAGGCGTTAGCCACTGCACCTCGCCCTCATTCATTTCTCTTGGATCTTTTTCTCATCTGGAACAATGTTAAATATATAGCAAGTGCATATTGCACTAAAAGTAGCATCATGTGCTAGCCCTTTAAAATGATCTCAAACTCCTGAGCTCAAGTGATCCATATGCCTCAGCCTCCCAGACTTCTAGGATTACAGGAATGAGTTACCACCACCACTACACCCCACCAAGCCCTTTAAAATGAAAGCTCGGCCTAAGTGCTCATCCCATGGTTTATTCACAGAGACCCACTGGTCACATCTTGGGTGTTTACATCCAGCTGCCTCATTTGCTTGCTCAGGCGCCAGCCCTGACCTGTGGTTTGGGTTCTACCTCTGGCCCCTTCCACATTTAGAATGCAGTCTGGTGTGAACCATCACACCTCCGTACTGTTGGCCCCACATGCAGTGCTGCTGCTTAGTTTGCAGATATTTTCTAGAACCTCACTGCTTCTTAAGTCAGTCCCTCTGGTTTTCCCTCTCACTGCCAAGTGTGACATCTTGGGTGGATAAATGGATGGATGGAAGGAAGGAAAGATAATGGATGAACAAACAACACAGCTTGCTGCCTCCACAGACCTCACCAGACTCGTTACTGGCACTAATTACCACCTGCTGTGCCTTTGCCTGGCTCTCTCCTCTGCCTGCTGAATTCCCACCAAACCTCCAAGGCCCATATCCAAGCCCACTTTATTTGACAATTTTCAGCATATACTTATTGACTAGCTAATATACCAAATAATGAGGAACGGCATTTTGTAATCCTTCCAACTCAGCGAGATAGTTCTCTTTTCTGAATCTCAGGAACACCTCTGGTCCACATCTCCTGTTGTATTTGTCATAATCGACTTGGTCTCATCCATTTATGTCCTTGCCTTTGCCACCATCCCTCATTAGACTGGAAGCGGTTAAGGGTGACTTTTTACACATGGCTCTCTCTCTTTATCTTTCCGGCATCCCTCAAGGGCAGGGTTTTGTGGCTAGGAAGGCTCAGTGTGTATTTCTGATGTAACTCAATTCACTAAATTGAGTTACATGGCTACATAAATGGATGGATGAATGAAACTATTAACACATGGTTCTGCAAATCTCCCCACCGTGCCCATCTACGCTTCTTCACAGCATAGACCTTCAGTCAATGCTGTTGACAGACTGATTGATGTGTTTGAAAACGAAGAGTGATTCCTGGTGAGTCAGAGGTTTTCATTTGCTCGATGTGTTTTGGCTTCAAACCCTAAAACAGTCATGCCCGAGGTTTCAAAACCAAAACTGCAATCACCTTCCTTCTAGAGCCAGGTTGCCACAGAGAAGGGGCCTAGAGAATAAAAATGCTTCTGAATGGATAGATCCGAGGTATATCTGAAGGTAGAAAATTCCAAAGGCTTTCCTGGACTGCCTCTAGGACAGGCCCTATTATTAACCTCCTCTGTGAGGCCGAGCTTCTGTCTGGCCTTGTGCGCCTGAAACGATTTTCTCTGGGACTCATGCCGTGGCTTTGTAGGCCACAACCACTTCCCAGAAGCCAAGTCAATCTGAGAAATAAGGGAGGCTCTAGTGGTTTGTTGCTTTAGAAGGCGTTTCCTGTGACATTCAGCTGGGGGAAGAACAAGCAAGCCATTGCAGTTCCAAAAGAAAGGGAGCAAAGCCTGGTTTGGGGTGTCCAGAGGTGACTTCCCAGCCCCATCCCTTCTAGCAGCAAGAATCCTCCCCTACCCCTAACTCCCCCCCCCCCCCCACGACCAGATCAAGTGCCTGTTTCGGCTTAGGGGAAGAGAAAGCCCAGAGACATTGTGCAGCTGCCTCCAGGGGTGTCTCTGGTGCTCAGAGAGAGCATCAAGGAAAGGACAGCTCAGGACTGTGAAGTCTCGAGCTGCGTGCTCTGAAAGAGCTGAGTGGGCATCAGGGCGGGGGCGGGGAGGGGTGGAGAGAGACACTGAGACTACAAATGGACGACCAAAATGGGATTTAGTCTGTAGACACTTCCTGTGGACACTGTGTGAGCATCCCCTCCTGTCCAGCCAATGGACATGGAAGAAGGAGGTCCTTCTAGTTCCATTTACAAAAGAGGAGGCCTCAATTTTCACCCTTGGACTAAGTGCCCCTTGAGAGTGGAAAGCCACCAGCCTCCACAACTGACAAAATAACTGGACGCCTGCAGTAGTGTGATCTCAAGGGCTCTGGGTAAACCTCCCGGCTTACAAGAAAAAGAAATTTCTTTTCCCAGGAGCAAACAAATACCTGAAATTCCAGCATTGCTTTTCCTGAGGCTTAAACACTGATAAAAACACAAACATGTAGGGGAACATTCCAAATATTACCACTTACACCTCAGTGTCTGAAAACTTCTTAAAGCCTCTCTTGCAGACAGGAGTCTGAGGGGAGGGGATGGAAAAAGTAAGAGTCCCAGAGCTCAGGGCAGCAGGAGGAGGCGGAGGCTTGGCGGGGGCCCAGGAAGGGGCGTGGCTGTCCCTCCCCACATTGGCGCGTTCTCCCTGCTGCATCAGGTTCTCCTAACCAGGGCAGGTTTCACAAGTGTGCAGTTGCCCAGGGTCCATGCTCAGAAGGGCCCCGCATTTTGCTGAATGCTCTGCTCTCACTGTCTTAAAATACCTTACAATTTTTAAATAAAGGGCCCCACATTTTCACTTTGCACTGGGCCCTGCAAATTATGTGACTTGTCCCACTCAGCTATCCCCTAGCAACTCATAACAGTCCCCCATATGGGGGCAAATCTATCCTCACAATTCTCTCTCCATCACATATGTTATTTCCTTCGGTCTGTTTTTAAATACCAAGAAATATTTTAAGAAATACCCTTAATTTGGAGCACTTTAATTCACCTCCACCAACTAAGCCTCTTTGGAGGTGACTTAGGGGCCATGTTATCCATCCTGTATTAGCCTGTACCTAGCCATCCCCAGTGCCCCAGACTCTTGCTTCCCTTGCCCCTGTATCTACCTGTCTCTTCGCAGAAAAGTAGCACATGACCCCCTAGCCTCAAGAATACTTGGCACAGGTCCCCGTTTCTCAGCCATCTCTATTGTTCTAGTCTAGAATGACACTGGCTTCTACACGTCTTGCTGACATTTCTGACTTTTCATGGGGAATGCCATTAATCAATCGGTTGCATCTGTTTTGGAAAAATTAAATAGCTCAAGTCAAGGCAAACACAGTAAATAATCCTTCAACAATCCAGGAGAGTAGTGGCAGCAGGGAAGACAGGGTTGTGTCTTCTCATTATTTGAAATGCATTTAATCTGCTGCTGTATCCTCCACACACAGGCTAGGGTTACTTACTGGACACACAGAGAAGAAATCAATAGCTCTTAAAAATGTGGGGTCCAAACCAGGATATTAAAAGGATGTGTGGGCTATTCAACACCTATGTCATGGAAAATGAATTAGCCAATAGCAGGCCTATAATATAGTTTCTCCCTGTGGTTTAAAACTACAGAAACACACTCTAAGTAATTTTTTAGTAAAGGTGGCCTTCCTCAGGAGAGGCAGAAATGGTATAGCTATAAGGTATGGTTGCTGGAGGCCAATGCACTGAATTCCAATCTGGACACTTTCTGTTACTAAGCATTGAGCTTGGGGAAATTACTTAACCACACTGTGCCTCCATTTCTACCTTGAAACTGATAACTTACTAATGACCTCAAGATTATTAGAGGAATAAGTCAATTAGTACCTATACCTTGAATTGAAAATGGCTGTAGACTCTTTGACATTCCTGCCACTGAGAAGTGAGATTATGTTCTCCCCGCCTCGTAATTCTGGGCTGGCCTATTACAGCTTTGGTTGATAGAATAAGTCAGAAGCAACATTTGTCACTTCTTGACCTACCCTTTAAGAGAACTGGCAGTTTCCATTTTAGTCTCTTGGCGTCTTGAGCCAAGAGGGCTGATGACCTCATTGGAGAAACCTCATGTACAGGGTGTAAGCCTAGAAGAGGAAGAGAGGACACAGCTAAACCCAGGCTTCAAACCACTCTACCAAGGAACCAAGTATGTGAGTCAAGCCACTTTGTGCCCCAAAGACCAGCCCAGCCACCAGTTAAATACCACCGAGTAACCCAGCTGATACAATGGGAAGTAGAAGAATCATCCACCAAAGCCCTGCCTAAAATTCTGACCCATAAAACTGGGAGATATAATAAAACAGTTGTTGTTTTAATGTACTAAGTTTTAAAGTAAATTGTAAAGCAACTTTCTACAAGTGAAACAATCTGTAAAACACTAAACAACCTACACGTAACATCAATGTGGTGACTGGAACATAGTAGACATTCAATAAGTGTTAGTTCTTCCATACTGGCAATATTGGGCAGATTAAATTTTCTGATTTTTAAAAACTAGAACCTATATCTAAAAATCCACAACCTTAAGTTCATTGTAGTCCACCCCATGTATTGTATTCATTTTCCTTCTACTACCTCTGTTCATGCACTTTCCTCTTATATAATTGAGGAAAGCCTACCCCATTCCGTTTTTCAAATCCTTTTACCTGGTCATCTTCTATTTATGCTTTCCATTAGTACCTTTTACATGTCACCATATATATGATTCATCTGGATGTCTCATAAAACAGCAGTTGCTGATTCAGTAGGTCGGGAACAGACCAAAAGTTCTGCACTTCTAACAAGCACCCAGGTGATGCTAATGCTGAAGCAGATGTTCCAGACAGCCAGATTTTGAGTAGCAAGGTTATATAGCAGGTCTATAATATGACCTCAGCTCAGGTATTACCTCCTCCAAAAAGCCTTTCTGATCCCCACTCTCTTCAAGGATAAATTCATTACTCGTTATTGCAGACTCTGTACGCTGCCTATCTAAAAGCCAACTTTTATCCAGTGAGAGTCTATCTTAGTTAAGACATGAAACAATAAAAATACTTGAAGAAAGTGCAGGGAAAACTCTTGAAGGAGTCAGCCTCGGTGAATATTTTATGAGGAGGACTCCCCAGGCAATTGAAGCTGTATCAAAAATACAATACTGGGACCTGATCAAACTAAAGTCTTCTGCATAGCCCTGAACACAGTAAGTAAAGCAAGCAAACAGCCCTCAGAATGGGAGAAGATATTTGCAGGTTATGTCTCCAAAGGTTTAATAACCAGAATCCACAGAGAACTCAAACGTATAAGCAAGAAAAGAACAAGTGATCTCATCACAGACTGGGCAAGGGACTTGAAGAGAAACTTTTCTGAAGAAGACAGGCGCACGACCTATAGACATATGAAAAAAATGCTCATCATCTTTAATCATCAGAGAAATGCAAATCAAAACTACTTTGAGATATCATCTAACTCCAGTAAGATTAGCTCATATCACAAAATCTGAAGACCAGAGATGTTGGTGTGGATGTGGAGAAAAGGGAACACTTCTACACTGCTGGTAGGAATCCAAATTAATACATCCCTTTTGGAAAGATGTTTGGAGAACACTTAGAGATCTAAAAATAGATCTGCCATTCAATCCTATAATTCCTCTACTAGGTATATACCCAGAAGACCAAAAATCACATCATAACAAAGATATTTGTACCAGAATGTTTATTGAAGCCCAATTCATAATTGCTAAGTCATGGAAAAAGCCCAAGTGCCCATCGATCCACGAATGGATTAATAAATTGTGGTATATGTGCACCATGGAATATTATGCAGCCTTAAAGAAAGATGGAGACTTTATCTCTTTCATGTTTACATGGATGGAGCTGGAACATATTCTTCTTAGTACAGTATCTCAAGAATGGAAGAAAAGGTATCCAATGTACTCAGCCCTACTATGAAACTAATTTGTGGCTTTCACATGAAAGCTATAACCCAGTTATAACCTAAGAATAAGGTAAAGGGGGAGAGGGAAGGGAGGGAGGGGGGAGGATGGGCAAAGGGAGGGTGATTGGTGGGATTACACCTGCAGTGCATCTTACAAGGGTACATGTGAAACTTAGTAAATGTGGAATATAAATGTCTTAACACAATAACTAAGAAAATGCCAGGAAGGCTATGTTAACCAGTATGACGAAAATGTGTCAAATGGTCTATAAAACCAGTGTATGGTGCCCCATGATCACATTAATGTACACAGCTATGATTTAATAATAAAAAAATAATAATTTAATCCATTATTAAGAACAACTGTTTTTCACTTCTGGTTAAAATGTAGGAGGGGTGCAAGATCTATATTCCCGATGAAATAAGAAATTTTTAGATATACCAAAAAATTATACTTTATTTTAAAGTCATGAATTTTCTATGGATGCAAAAATAAACCTAAGAAAACCCAAAAAACTGAATTTCTACAAGATGAGAACTTCCTAAGTATGTAAGGAACAGAAAATGCTTTTCTACATGGAATTAGTTTCTGAGATATAAGCAGGTTTGGCAAAGAGAGCCTGCCAGAGAAGGCCACCTTTACTCAGGTTAGGAAAAAGCAACTAGACTTTTGATAGATGTCAATGATGGTATGTTAGATTTGGAGATAGAGAGCTTCAAACTATTTGACATGATCCTCACCATTAAGCAATTTTTTTATGTAGAATTTTTTTTCCCCCTGAGTAAACAGTGAAAAGCATGGCTGGAAAGTAGAAGGCAAAATCTCTGAAGATAGTAAAAGATGAGTGGTTGCCTAGAGTTAGAGCAGAAGGGGGAATAAAGAGCTAGAACACAGAGGCTTTTAGGGCAATTAAAATATTCAATATAATACTATAAAGATGTAGACATGCCATTATGCATATGTTCAACATTCATAGAATGTATAACACCAACAATGAACCCTAATGTAAACTGTGAGCTTTGGGTAATATTGGTGTATCAGTGTAGGCTCGTTGTAACAAATGTACCACTCTGGTGGGGAATGTTGATAGTGGTGAAGGTTGTATGTGGGTAGGGCAGAGGGTATGTAGAAAATCTCTATGTCTTCTGCTCAATTCTGCTGCAAATGTAACACTTCTCTAGAAAAGAAAGTCTAGTTTAAAAGATTGAAGGCAATCTCATGATCTCATGTTTTAATCATTTCAAAATCTCTTGATCTGCATTCTTGCGGACTGGAAGTGTAAAGTGATCATGAAATTTCACGTTGTTCATAGTCTGCAATGTCACAGCCTTAAGGTCTAGCAGATAAAAGTCTTGCGCACTTGAAATCTTGAAGTCCAGCAGTATTTGTTTCCAGGATGCTGCTAGAGGGAAGTGCTAAACTGATGTTGAAAGTCTGTGAAGGTAAACATGATCTGAGTCTACAGAAAGATGCAACAAACTCTCTACTCAATTCAGCTTACGAGATGATGAAAAATATCAGTTCTGTGATAGTTCAGAAATATAGGGCATAGTATGAAAAACAAAGAGTTCTTAGACTCTTGGTGTTCATAATCAGAGGTCCAGCTAGTGGGCACAAAGCCACATCCAAGACCCAAATTTCAGTCTCTACTGACCTTCTAGACATAAAGTCTGGATTACAATTAAAAAAACACTTGATGTTATATAAAGCAGAGAAGTTACTTATAGTCAAGAGAAAAATCATTCAATAGAAGTAGACAACATAGCTTTCTATGGAAAGGGAATGCCACCTGGGGAGTGACAGAACCTAGGGATGACCATGGGGTTAATGTATGAGCAAGGTTGAGGAGAAGGTCATTAAAAAAAAGGGATTTAGGGAATTAAGAGGTCATGGTATTGAAGAAGCATCTATATGGGTATTGAAATTACCAAGATTTATGGTGGTATTGAAGATGGTATCAGTGATCCAGGCGCAAAACCTTTAGGAATGATGCAGGTGCGTGGGGACCCAGAGGTGACAGATGACTGCAACAAAGTGAACAGCAGACAGACTTCTTTCTGATGTCTTAGCCTTTTCTTGAATACACGGGGCGCACCATTCCTTCTACCAGAGATGCTAGTCACTTCAGATTTTAACACCACTTCTTTCTTCATTCGGATCTTTGCTCATATTTCTTTTTAGTAAGATCATTTTTGATCATGCTCTAAAAATCAACTTCCCTAATATGCTATTTTCTCCATCTCCATAGGAATTATCACCAGCTAATATATTCTATATTTAACTTATTTATTTGGCATGCTTCCCCTTTACTGGACTGTAGGCTCAGAGCATCAGAACCACTTACTCTAGTGTGCCCGAGTCAGTGTCTGATGCATAAAAAATATTGATGATGGGATGACATGAGCTTCAAACTTGGGTTTTAGAGAAGATGAAAGGACAAAAGGACTGAGGACTATCACCTCTCCTCCAGGCAGAGAGATTCTACAAGTGTGGATAAGAAAGCAGTCTCTGTTTAGGAGGGCTTTAGGGGAGCACAGTGCCATGTCTCTCATTGGAAAGAAATGTTCCAAGCATGGCTGAGGAGTTAGCTGATTTGGCTGAGTTATAGAGGCCCTGGGGGAAAAGGTTTAGGAATCAGGGAAGGGTGGTAACTTGTATGGGGTGGAGGTGTATGGAAAAAAAAAGCAGCCATCTGAGTGAAGCATGTAAGCCCAAGGGGTCTCTTCCTAGTGGTCTTCTAGAAAGTGGCTGTAGCAGTGTTTGAGGTTTTGAGTCTAAGAGATACAGCAATGTTATCAGGATCACACGGCATTCTGGAGCACTCCGGAGATGTGAATAACTTCATAAGAAAGATGCATGGAGACCTTGTATCTTCAACACCCCACACATGAGCTTTGTGAATAATAAGTGCTTGTTGACTGAATGAATGCATTAAAACTAGATCTAAAATTAATTCTGAAGGGGAGAAAAAACATGGAGTGATGCTTTAACTCCAAAGGTGTTATCACTGTAAAGAACGCAGCATAAGCCCATGGAGGAAATGCTGGAGAAATATAGGACATAGCCGTTGCTTGCAAACAACGTGCAGGTCATGTTTAGACATGAGTCATGTGTGTTAGAGAACTTCATGTTGTTTTGGTGAAGTGCAAAAAAGAATTATAATGAAAATGTCCTTTGAGTTTTAACATGAAAGACAAATACGTTTGACTTACTGAGTTAGGAGTGTAGACTTTTTTTCATACTGAGGCACAGGAGACAGTTAATTGTGAATGATGATAATTAGAAATGACCTTCATATTATTCTTGTCTGGGCTGATTAATTGTATGGGATCCTAGGAGATTTACTTCCTCCCTATGGCTTAGGTTATTCTTTCTTAAAAACAGGGCTTAGAATTTCTGAGTTTTAAAATAAGAAGTGCTAAAAAATCACCAAATACAATTTGGTTGGCCTTTGGAATGAGTAGGTGTTTTTCACAGAGGCATGAACTCAGGAGCAGTCGCCTGATTCCTGCTATGTCTGGAGGTGGAGAGGGTTGTGGCTCAGAGTCACCCATGCACAGAGGGAGGGCCTTGACCTAGATGCCTATCTACCGGTGTTCCAGCCACTGGTCATTTGTGTTGGGTTCATCAATTTACTTGTCCATATTATAGGGTTGGAGGCATAAAGAAATTCTTTGTAAATGTCTTCTCAAGCTGCTACATTGTTAAATAATAAAATAAAATAAAATCTGAAGGCTCAGATAGGGGAAGAGAGCAAAACCCCTTGAAGAATTCAAAGTTGGTGCATAATCTGCCTTCTATTTCAAAGTTATCTTTCATAGCCATGTTTGGTATCATATACAAAATAAATAGGTCAGACCAGCCTGAGCAAGAATAAGACCCCACTTTTAAAAATAGCTGGACATTGTAGCAGGCGCCTGTAGTCCCAGCTACTTGGGACGCTGAGGCAAGAAGATCTCTTGAGCCCAGGGGTATGATGTTGCAGTGAGCTATGACAACCATGGCACTCTACCCAGGGCAAAAGAAAGTGAAACTCTGTCTCAAAACAAGAATAAATAAATAAATAAAATAAAATAAATAGGTCACTCACCTATTTGAAGCTCATTACTACTAATATATAAATACATTATGATTACTAATCTGGAGGTAAGTTTTTCAGTGGCACATACTATTACGAGCTCCCAAAGTCTTAGCTATTGATACTGGCAGTGATTCTCAGTGTGTTCCAGGGCCTATAGGGGTGAGGGACTAAGATTTTTGCAGGGAGACTACAAGGTCAACAACATTTTTATGATTATACTAAGATATTTGCTCTCCCACTCTCTTTCTCTTATGAGTGAATAACAATGTTGTTCCAGAGACGATGTTGCACTAAAAATATTGTGTGTATTTATTTAATGTACATATTATTTATCTATGAATATTGACATGGAACAAGCTATTATTGCCATTTAAAAAATAAATCACTAAATATTTTTAATGTTTTCCAATTTAATTTCTAATGTTATAAATGTTGGTTGATAGGTAACGCTCGTGTACAAAAGCACTTTTGGAGTTCTCAGAGATTTTTAACACTGTGAAAGAGTTTTGAGGTAAAAAACACTGAGCACTCATGTTCTCTGATCGTCCAGAGTCATTGACATCTATGGAATTCAGCCTTTCTCTATCTGCAAAATGTACCCCAAACTCTTATCTTCCCCAGATGGCTAAAAGACAAAATCTGAAGCAGAAATTCAGCTCTACAAGGGACAATCCTATTTGCCTTTGCTGCTTTTCCCAACTCTTCTGGTCTTTGGGCTCGGCTGATGTAGTTGAACTCATGGTAGACCCGGCTGTCCCTCCCCACAGGTGTGTTTCTCTACCCAGTTGAGGTTTTATGAACCTTGGGTCTTTTCCTGTTGCCTGCTGAAACCTGTAGTCTTTACCAGGTGATTTCAACTTACCAAGGCTTTACCAACCCTGGATAAAGAGAAAACAACCAGGTTTTGGGACAGAGTTATCTGTCATCCTAATTTGAAACCCACCCTCTTGTTCTAACACCCCTACATGTTGTGAGCTAACCACCCTTTCTGGGGTCATTTGAAACCTCTTTGGTGCTTGATTTGACTTGTAACTGGTGAATTTTGAGGTCGATAACATTTGTAAGGATCACTATATTTTAACTATATCTTTTCTCTCCAGCATTTACTTATGAAATGTTTCAAATTAACAGTAAAATTGGCAAATAGTTTACAGTGAACACTCCATTTTCCCACAGCCTGAATTCTACCATTATTCTATTTGATTTATTATAGATCTATTCCTAATCCTCTATCCAGCCATTAAATGTAATTGTTAATTTAAACTTTAACAAACAATTCTACCTAAAAAAAATAAAGAAGTTTGTTTTTTAGTTTAGAGAGTCTCCATGTGGGAAATAAAATCTAACATAGTAAATTTTTCTCTGAATCATTTAAACCTTCCAAAGCAAAATAATGATGTCAAAACACTTCATGTAGAGGGTCAGTGTGAGGATGGTGCATTTTGTCATTAGCACTCTCAGAACTTCTTCTGAGTTCCTAGCGAGGTCTGCACATTTACTGATTTTTTTTTTTTTTCCTGGAAACTTCTAAGATGTTTTAAGAAACAAACATTAATGAGCTATTAAGAGCAGATGGGCCAATTTTAGGCAACAGCTGAGGTCATTGGATTTTCCTGAAGAAAAAAAATCATTTGACTCTTTCCACATTAAAAAAATATAAATAGGGCAGCGCTTGTGGCTCAAAGGGGTAGGGTGGTGGCCCCATATGCCGGAGGTGACAGTTTCAAACCCAGCCCTAGCCAAAAACTGCAGAAAAAAAAATACATATATATATTCGAATTTTGGTTTTGCATAGCAATGAAAAGTTATAAAAAAAAATAGCCCTGGTTGGACTCTTCTAACTTACTTACTTTTTTTTTTTTTACTGTATATCTTTTAAGATTTGGGGAAATAAAACATTTCAGGGAATAATTTAAGCTTATTCGCTTTATTAAGGTTTATCTTCTCTTAATATTCCAAGTCCCTAAAGACTCCAGTTTTATAGTGATTGCTTCCTGAGAGATCTCCCAGTGTTGGAGTTTGGGTATCATTCCTTCCTAAGCTATTGTAGACACAAGCTCATGATTTAGCTACAATTAAAACAAGAAAGTAAGAGCAGGGGTGATTCTATGACATCTGTTTCAAATTTATTTTGCTGTATTTTGCATTTAAGCTTGGAGCTTTCTTATCTATCTTTTAAAGAAATAGTAACTGGGCTTGGCATCAACTAGCCTGGTTAAGACTTTATATACCCAAATTAAGTTTCCCCTGAATTGTCTTTTATAGGCTATAAATTTCAGTTTTAATGGTCCCTGTCCTAGTTTTTCTTTGCCCTTGTATCAATAGTCTTGTCTTTTTAAAAAACTTTAAAAGAATGAGTAAAAAACAAAAGAGATAGTGGCCAGGACTGACCATCAATCCCTCACACTGCCTGTCAGGAACATAATTGATCTTCTGCTTTCAATCTCACATCATTTGATCTTTTTCCAGCGGGGCTTTGACAATTTCAGACTCGCAACATTTTTTTTTTCCAGTTCATTAACATAATTGCAGATGCCAGTGGTCTTTAGACCCATAAATGTATTACCTTTTTATATTCTCTGTATGAGACAACTGAAGTTTCTTATTTATTTATTTTTTTCACTAGGAGTTTAGATGGAAATAGGAAGGAGTTTAGATGGAAATAGGAAGTATTCATCCTTCAATAAGAGAAGAAATGCCAGCAAGAGTGTGTGTTCCCCCCATCTAAAGTACTGATTTCAAGATTCTCATTCATTTTAAAGTGAGCTTTCTAGATAAAAGAGTAGATTTCGATCTCTCTTCCTTGTTAGGAAACCTTGTATTCCTAAATAACTTAGAACCGGAAAAGGAGACAGTCACGAGATATTGACTTATGCATGCCGGTGACTTTGTTATTCAGTCTAACCTAAAAAGCAAACAAAAATCCCAAATTACCAAAAGGCAAGAAAGTGACAGTGGCTACTTAACCACATAATAAATGTAAAGTACATAATCAATTGATGTTTCTTATAATTAAAAAAACTGCCTTAGTATTGTGTCTGTTTCAAAAACCATCATTCTGGCTTTCAGATTCTTCCTTCTGAGTTTGATATTCAGTGCCTGTTAAGAGGAACGATTATCATCAGAGCACAGGATATGAGACTACTCTGACCAGCTCAAATCTCCAAGTAAGCAACTTCTTGTTGGTAACTTAATAATCTTTATCTGCACCATGATAGCTCATTTATGAAGCATGATATTTTATGATATTATTTGATGAAATATGTCCTTTTTAAAAGAGCAGCACAATATAAAAGAATTTGACCTTTGGGGAGACCAGGAGAAAATCTTCATTCTTTTTTTGTTTGTTTCAGAGTAGTATGAGGATAAGGACAATTAGGTTACAATGTTTGTGTTTGTTAGGTCAGGTCCTTGTTGTGGTTGTGTCCTGGCCCCAGCAAGTGTGCCACATACCCTTACATTGTGCCAATCAGGTGGGAGCCCACCAATCTCTCCACTTGCTCCTCCCCCTGCAACCTGAATTAAATTGAGTTTTTATCTTATATGGACCTGCACTAGTTCATCTACTGGCTTCATATTAGTATTGAGTACATTGGATACTTGCTTTTCCATTCTTATAATACTTTACTTGGGGAAGGTTCTCCAACTCTATTCAGGTTAATACAAAAGATGCAACATCTCCATCTTTTTTGTGGCTGAATAGTGTATGGTGCACACATACTACAGTTTGTCAATCCCTTCATGGGTTGGTGGGCACTTGGGTTGTTCCACACTGTGGTGATTGTAAATTGGACTGTGATAAACAATCTAGTGCAAATGTCTTTATGATAAAAAGATTTTTGGAAAACCTTCATTCTGATGTGGAATGTAGTTCGCACTTGCCTCTTCATTTAATGATTCTTGTTCAAATGGCTTCACAAGTTTCAGCTGACGTAAGGCAAGGGCAAAGTCACTGGCTTTGGGGTTTGTTGAGTTTGTCCTTGGAAATAGGGGCAGGCTTTCCCCCTCTAACTTCTTTAGTGCACAGTTGCTTCTTCTGAAAAAATAAAGCAGATAGGACTAGAAAATCCCTTCCATTTCTAAAAGTCTTTCATTTTTTTTTTTTTTTTTTTTCAAAATAAGTTGCTCTATAAACCCTACTCAGTCTAGGCTTATGCATAATGCATTTTGTACAGAGATCATTTTATTTCTTGACTTGAAGTGTAGATAAAAGCATCAACTATTGTCTCCTTGAAAATACACAAAAAAGCATCTCTCCATATTTCCTTTAGTTGTACCTGGTGACCATCAGAGTGCAGTGTTCCTGGGTGACATGTGTCCATGAACTCTGATGTAAACAACGATGGTGTTCTACATGGAATTTCTACAGTTAATTTGATTATGTCATTGATGTGATATGAAGAGAAATCTCTTCTTCAAGTTAAGCCACACAAATTGAACTAGACGGTTATGACTTTCAAGACTATACCTTTCAGGTTTCACAGTCGAAAAAGTACAGGGGCTGAGAAAAGGAAGAGAAAATCACTAATAAGCTTTCAACTCTAATTTTACACTGGGGTCAAATTTCCAGTTAAAAAAAAACACCGAGGTTATAAACACTCCCTTTCTGCTTCTATCCAGATGAGATGACATATGACAAACTCATTCCTTCAATTCTAGGAGCTGAAGTTCTGGTCTATTTAAACCAGAGCTTAAGTTTCTTGATTATAAGTGACTTGTGGATAAAATTTTTAAAAAGTGTTAGCCCTTGTGGGAAAGGGATCTTTGGGGTTGAAAAGATGTTTCATTCTGGGATGACATATAGTTATAACTACGGCTCTTCGCTGGATGACTCTTGTCAAACAGACTCACGAGTTTCTGCTTAAGTAGGTGGAGGGTGTTGACTATTGGGTCTGTTGGGTTTCCCTGAGAAGTGAGCAGAGAGGTTCCTTTTTGAGTGAACAAGTGGAGAGATAATGAGCTTCCACAGAGAACCCAAAGATGGCGCAGTTGGGGCCCATACTATTTAGGTAGGTAGGCTTGTGTTAACGGAGATTAAAACAAATTCCCATTTAAACAAGTGAGAGGGTTTTTTGGCTATTTTCCAGAAGTTTTTATATACAACCCTAAGAAATGTAGACAGCCATTCCCCATGTGTGCAGAAATGTACAGGACTAAGCAGACAAGTTTATTCTGACAGGCAAGACAGCACCTTTTCTGTAGTACTTACTGAACCTGTCAGATTCTTGGTTGATAAGATGCTTTTGTGCTGTTATGTGTCACCCATTTTTATTTTGTCACCCGATAAAAGACAGAACTTGGCACAAGATTCTTGAAAACAACATTAACTGGGGATCTATTGCATTTGTCAATAAAGGTGTCTTCATTTTCAAACACTGTCCTAAAACCATGCTGTGGAAGTTGATGTTCGAGATCTTCCTAGACTGCAAGCTTTAGCTGAGCAAGCAGGGAGACTAAGTGGGCATCCGGCAAAATGTACCACTGAACAAAAATAATGAGCAAAAAGTGTTCCAGCATACATTCTGCCCTTGGAATTGCCCTGGGCGGTTTGCATATGGGGGGTGGTTGAGTGGATGAGAGCGGAGGGTGACGAGAGGCAGGGGAATGGTCGGGGAGGAAGAATTGAGCACTGTGAATGTAAATTTTACCTCATTTTGTGGAGGGATCTTGTAAGTGATAGATGCAATGTACAGACCATTCTGAGCAAGGAGTAGCATTTTTTAAAAAATAACATAGCAGTGACTCAAGTGTATTATTCTCTATTGGAGCAAACCCATTAAAGAAACTCAGTGGAGGGGCCAGGAGAGGTGATTTCTGAGGAGGATAAACAGATGAGAAGGCAATTTAATGAGCTCTTTAACACAAGACAGGGAAGGCGAGTGGTTAAGCAAAGGAAAGGCAAGTCTTGTCAGCTAGCATGACTCATTTGAAAACCTTTCCAGGTTGGAGAAAGCTCACATAGGGAGGTGAACTAAAAAGCACCTGAACGCTGTTCAGTTCAGCCCCCGAGTTTCTATATGGACTAAGAACCTGTCATTTTAATCTGCGTGGTGTTCTCCGTTCTTTTCTATAATTACATTGTTCTCTAAAGAGGAAGCCAAGTCTGTTGCAGAGATTTCTCCGAGAAAGAAAAAACTGAGCCATCTCCACGGGGACGAATCACTTAAAGTGAAAGAATCCTTGATCATGATTTTCAGCTCACTGTACTCCGATCACGAATATTCCTTGACAAGAGGTGACATGAGGTGTTTCAGTGGTTTCCCTTAGGTGTTGTGGCTCCCTCTCGCCAGGAGGGCTGAGGTGGTGAAGGTGGTGGTGGTTGGGTTTGGGCAGCCCAGGTGGAGAGGGAAAGGTGTCAGGGCGTGTCTGGGGTGAAGCTGGCAAGCAACCTCCCCAAGGGGGCTTCCCCAGGGTCTCAGATGAGAGGTTTTGCGGGTGATGGTAGTCACTTCAGAGGGCTGTTTCCAAACTCTGAGATGAATCTGCGCTCTGTGAAGCTGCCCTGGGGAAAGAAAGTGAGGAGAGGAAAGGCAAGAATGGAGGAGGATCCTGAGTCCCATTTGTAAGCAGAGCAGCTCCACTTGCCTCTGCTTTGTCTGGGACTTCCCCGAGCAGTTCCATGTGCAAGGGTTGAGCAGTGTATTGGATACTGTGGTCTGTGGTCCAGATGCACCTGTCCCCAGGATGGGGGGGGAGCTCATTTCCCAGCTGCTGCCATGTTGCCTGATGAGGGCTCCCAGCCCACTCACATCCAGTGACAAAGTGCAGAGGACTCTGCCCCCCCCCCCCTCAATTCAGGAGATCACTGCAGTGCCAACCCAGCTTCAGAGCTCCCTATGGGACTCTTGTCAAAAAGACTCACAAGTTTCTGCTTAAGTAGGTGGAAGGCAAAGCTATTGACTATTGGGTGTGTTGAGTTTCCCTGAAAAGTGAGCAGAGAGGTTTCTTTCTTCAGCCAACAAATGGAGAGATAGGGGGAGGCCTGTGTTGAGGCTGCCACACACTCCTCCGTCTTTCTCTGCTTCCTTCCCTCCCAGGGGTGCTCCTAAGGACCTCTTCAGTAAACTGCCTGCACACTGATGTCCAGCTGAGAGTCTGTCTCCAGAAAACTTGATTTAAAAAAAGGGGGGTGGTGGAGAGGGAAGAAGCTAAAGAGACATATAAATCCGACTGAAATAATAATGTTGTAGTTTTCTGATTCTATGTTCTTTTATTCAAGAAACATTTAATGACTTGCGTGGAAGAAGGGGGGGGGGAAAGAAATTTTAATGAGGACCTATTATGTGCCAAGAGTAATACGATTTGACAGATCTGTGACTGGAAACATTTGAAAACTTTAGAGTCTTCAGGGTGCATTGATTAAGCCTGCATTTCTCCATGAACTATTTGGACTCATTACCCATATATCCCACATGTATAACCTCAGACAAATGTTTGCACATCATTAGATAAAGGTCAAATCTGCCTGTAAGTGTGTTTTTATGATCCATGAAGTGGTTTAAATATTTCAATTAAGTTGGAAATTTAAAAAATGAGAAGATTTCACATAAAAGAAGAGTCTGGCTACTTATAAAAATAGAGGTTTAGAACAAAAGACCAAGATAATAGTGAGCTGGAGCTAATTCAGGGTTGTCTTGAAAACCAGCACCCAATCTAATTTGCCGCAGTCCCCACTATGCTCTATTGTTACTGCTGGTCTACTTTATTTATTTATATTTCCTCTTAAGCTCCTGTAGACATTCACATTGGTGACCTCTTTCTCAATTACTAGGTTCATAAGACTTTTTGCTAGTCTCCAGACCATTCCCAATGACCTTGGTCAGAGGAGATTTGGGACTTGTCCCTCAGGCCCGACCCATCCAGGGAAGACACGAGACAGTCTCAAAACTGTCTTAACGTTCTTCTTTTGAACTCGAGCACAGCGCTGGAGAAAACCATCTTCATTCCTCCAATTTCTTTTGTTCTTCAGCAATACTTTTAAGAAATTGCCATTTAGTACATACATCACATTAAACATGCCATTATAGAATTTATGGGGTGTCGCTGTTTTCAACAGCTCCCTGTTTTCTTTCCATAGCTGAAGAAACACACTGAGGGAGGTGCGGGCAGTCCCCGGGTGGCAGAGGCAGCACATGAGCCCGTTTCCTCCCACCGATCAGTGCTGTATCCTCCAGGCTGGCCTGGTTCTGAGCTTTGGAAATAATTCCTGTGCTGAGAGAGACACATTTGTTCTGGTGATGTTAAGGGCATTGGCCATTATCTGAAATGTTCACAGAAGTCTTTGGCACTGGGTCCAAGTCAAGTTGGATTAAGATACTGACCAGAGGCAAAAAAAGTTATATGTAAGGCAAGCATGACCCTGAGAGCCCCTGGAGTTAAGAGTGAGCCAGGAGGGAGTGAGGGGTGAAGGTGCTCAGGTTAGGTGAGGTGTTTCCTTTCCTATCTCATATCACCAGAGGAGACAGTGGAAATAAGCCTGGACTACTGTCACCTCCTGCCAAAACTCACCTCTTGCCACCCAATATAAATAATACTAGCAGTAGTATATACTATTTTCTAGAAATATATAAGTAATATTAACAATCTCCCTTGAGAACATTAAGACTAATGTCATTATATCCTCTACCTAGCTTCTATCTGTCCCTGCAGGCAGCACAGAATAACTTATCCCCAGACTCTGAATATCATAAATTATTTTATTTTATTTTATTTTATTTTATTTTATTTTATTTTATTTTATTATTTTATTTATTTTATTTATTTTATTTTATTTTTTTGCTTCACCTGCCCTACCCCCAACTCCTGACATCGTTTTACTGCCGTCTGGATCTCCCAACCAGTCATCTATCTGCAGTGTCCCCTACGTCCTCGACTTCTTTCCTGAAAGTTACTGTTAACCTGCTTGCTCTGGCTAGAACCTGGCCCAGACCTGAGATCATGGTGTCCTCCCTGTATGCCCTCAGAGAGTGGCCATTTTCTTTCCCACAGCCCTTATCCCCTTGGGCCTGGAAATGGGATAATTTTACTCATCTCTTAGTTATCACTTCTAGATGACACTCTGTCTCTCTTCTCTAAAACCCTTCAGTGGTGACTGAGGACTTATCTTTGCTCTAGCCTATGGTGGGGCAGGGGCAGGGGAAGGACTTCCCATGCAGTGTGGGCACCGTGTCCTCAGACCAAACAAACCACTCCCCTTAGTACCGTGTCACCACCATCCCCCAGGCCACTCCCCATATCCCCCAGGGACTTCAGTTCCTGGTCCACTGTTGCTCTCCAACTGTATTCTTGTCAAAATTATTTGATTTAGTGATTTCCAAAATTAGTGATTTCCATGTCTATACAGATGAATTTCTCCGAGTTTGTCTCCTCTCTTCCAATGATCTTGTCCTCAGCCATCACACCCTAGAAGTTGCCAGTACAAAGAACAAAAGCATCTCTGTAATCTCAACTGCCTCCTTTCTAGCTCACTCCCTCTAGTATCCAGAATTCAAGGATTAGACCCACCATCCATTAATCCTACCAGCTTTTTGTTGTCATCATCACCACCATACTCATCCTTATTTTCTTAACCACTTTAAATTCCATGGTTTATCATGGCAGTTTTCTCTGGTGAGAACTCTCAATTCCTTCCCTCCTTGCTACCTTTACTGTCCTTGTCCAGCAAAGTCCCACGGCCTGATTCATTTAAGCTCTTAGCCTGTTCTCCCTTGTAATGAATGGTTCACCTTCAGTGAAGAGCCACACAGGCCGATGTTCACGCCTTAAATTCTGACAATGAACTTTTTTTTTTTTCTTTTTTATTGTTTGGGATTCATTGAGGGCACAAATAATTAGGTTGCACGGTTGCATTTATTAGGTAAAGTCCCTTTTCTAATTGTGTCCTGACCCCAAGAGGTGTGCCATGACTGTGACCCCCCATCCCTCTGCCACCTCCCCTCTCCCCATCCTTCATTCCCTTATCCCACACCTTGTATGAGCTAATAGATATGTCTGCTTTCATATCAGAATTGAGTACGTTGGATTCTTGCTTCTCCATTGTTATGATGCTTTACTAAGAATGTGTTCCACCTCCATCCAGGTTAATACAAAAGATGTAAAGTCTCCATCTTTTTTAGTGGCTGAATAGTATTCCATGGTATACATATACCACAGCTTGTTAATCCAGTCCTGGGTTGGTGAGCATTTAGGGTGTTTCCACATTTTTCTGGTTATAAACTGAGCTGCGACAAACAGTCCAGTGTAAGCGTCCTTATGATCAAGTGATTTTTTTTTCTTCTAGATGACAATGAATTTTTTTTGTTAAATCATAACTGTATACGTTAAAGCATTTATGGGGTACAATGTGCTGATTTTATATATACCTTAAAAAAAGATGGAGACTTTACCTCTTTTATGTTTACATGAATAATGAACTTTTCGTGGGTCCTTCCTGAGTGCCATCTGAGAATTCCATTTCGTTTCTCTCTAATCTGTTCAACCTCATATTCTTCTTGACAGGTGCTTTATCTTTTCTTGGATCCTCAAGCCAGATATGGAGGTGGCACAATCTCTCATGTCTTTTATGTTTCTGCTAAAATGATCTCTCACTGAGGTCTTCCCTTACCACACTTCATACAGCAGACCCTCTCTACCAACCTCTTTCCCTTCATTTCTATCTATTATCACCACTTGACACTTTACTTATTTTGTTTCAGGTCTTTCCCTATTAGAATGTAAACTCCATAAATTCTATTACTTCAACTCTATAATCTAGATTAGAATAATGCCTGGCACATGGTAAGTACTCAATAAGTATTTGCTGAATAACAAATGAATGTAATTTCTATGGCATGTTAACCAAAAGTTGCTAATGATATGAACATGACCTGACCATGGTTGCCATTCATCTTCATTAGCAGTGCTGTGGAGTTATATATAGGAAATGTTCTGGGAAGTAAGCATGTATCTTTATCTTTTCCATGTCCAAGTCAGCCCTTTTTAGGGACTTGAATCTCCCAGAATATACCAATTACTTTGTCTCTCAACCAACCACAATCTGTTCTTAATTGACCTTTGTAAATTCCTTTTTTTTCTTTTGATGATTTTCAAACACTTCCAAAAGAAGGCATTCACAAGTTTTTTCTGTATTCATGTGAGGTCTGAAACAAGTAATACTTTTCTTTGGATAAAAAACAGATTATATGCTTTGAGACTCTTTATCTAGGTCATTTGATAAAACTTCAAGCTCTCTAAACAAATAGCTGTTGAGACAACGGATTTGCCTGTAACCAAGGTGTAAAAAGAAAGGGGCCAGAGATCCTGAAAAATAGGGCCCAGCCTTAGACAAATACCACCAAAGCCAAGAGTAAATAGAACACTCTCAGGGCAAAGACACCCTCCAGGGCATTCCAGAGAGACAAGCCCAGTGGAAAGGACGTGAACCTGTTCTGGGAGATCTTCGCCAGAAGTCAGCAAATGCGGGATAAATCCCAGACACGGTGAGTTGGAACACTGCAAACAGACCCATTTCAACCAGATAAGCCTTCAAATTGACGAGATGCAATGAAACTCTTAATTTGGAAAAAAAAAAAAAAAAAAAAAAAGAAGAGGCAAAAGTGCTTGCTCCCTAGAGGAGAAAATTACATGTTACCCGTAGAAAACAGTTATTTGAGCATTACTGTCTTCCAGAATTGGGTTTCCTGTCACCTGGGGCAAAGGCTTTACCTTGCTTGGTCTGTCAGAATTAATCTTGAACTAATTCAATAATTAATTGAATTAATCTTGTGGTCAGTCTCCTTACCAGGCTTAGCTGGAAACATTTATTCTTAAAGTATGGAAAAAGAGTCTTTTTATGTCAAGGCTCCCAAAGACTATCCCAGGTTCACCTGTACGAGCACTGACCCAATGTAAAGGGAAGACTATATGGACATATATTTAAGTGCAGAAATTTAAAAAATGGAATTTGTTCTCAAGGACTTACGTGACCTCACCCAGTGTATCAAATAATTGAAGTGAAGCTTTGAATCCTAACTCCAGTGCCTTTTTCTTGGAAGACCTTAAAACAATAACTGCTACAAATGTCTTCATCTCTGTACCTCCTCCTCTACCGACCTTCAACTACTTATTCCCTCTTTCCAAGGATGCCTCTCAGAAGTGTAGGCTACACCTCTTGCCTCTACTTTCTTACTGGCCATTTGTTCCTCGACCGTTTAAAATCAGACTTTTGCAACCTCCCCTCCATTGGAATCATTCCTTTGCTAAGGCCACCAAGACTTATTAATTGCTAAATACAGTGTGTAAATGTCCAGGCCTGATCTCACTGTGAAACCCTGCAGTGCTGTTAATGTTGTGCATTATTTCCTCCTTCACCAAACCCCATAGTTCCTCAGAGATCCCTCTCCTGTGTCTTTCATGTCCATTGGGTCCCTCTGTTCTTCTCACTCTACTGACATCGGATAAGCCATTACTTCTGATCTGAGAGATCCTACATCTTCAGGCCAGAATTTTCTAAGTCTTAAGCTTTAAAATTCAGTTGCTTTCAGGCAACTTGGAAGTATGTTCTTCAGGTTACTCAGATACACAATGTCCCCAGATAGTCCCATTTTCTTTCTCCAAATCATTCCCAAGTCACCCAAATTAGTGCTGTAGGATCCACCCACAAAATGCATCCAGGCACAAATTTCTGAAATAGTTATATGAATACGACTACTTGTAATTTTGGAATCTATTTGTTCTTTGTCTCTTTTATTTTGTCATTTCTGTTATTGTTTTTTTGGCTTTTAAACATATCTCTTTATTCAGACTATTAATTTTTTTATTAAGTCATAAATACATAGATCATGTATACATTAATGCATTTATGGGTTACATTGTGCTGATTTTATATATAATTTGGAATGCTTACATCAAACTAGTTAATATATCCTTCCCCTCATCTACTTAATTATTGTGTTAAGACATTTATACTCTATACTTAATAGATTAGATTAGACATGTACCCTTGCAATATGCACCATAGGTGTAGTCCACCATTTACCGTCCCTCTATCCAAACTCTCCCCTCCCCTCCCATTGTGGTTGTGGAGAAAAGGGAACACTTCTGCACTTCTGGTGGGAATGCAACCTAATACATTCCTTTTGGAAAGAACTTTGGAGAACACTCAGGGATCTAAAAGTAGACCTGCCATTCAATCCTGCAATTCCTCTACTAGGTGTATATCCAAAAGACCAAAAATCACTTTACAACAAAGATATTTGCACCAGATTGTTCATTGCAGCTCTATTCATAATAGCCAAGTCATGGAAGAAGCCCAAGTGCTCATCGACCCATGAATGGATTAATAAACTATGGTATATGTATATCATTGAATATTATGCAGCCTTAAAAAAGATAGAGACTTTACCTCTTTCATATTTACATGGATGGAGCTGGAACATATTCTTCTTCGTAAAGTATCTCAAGAACGGAAGCAAAAGTATCCAATGTACTCAGTACTATTATGAAAACAATTTACAATTACACTTTCATATGAAAGATAAATCACAACTATAGCCCAAGATGAAGGAGGGAAGAGGAGGAGGCTGTCTCTTTTATTATTATCCTTTCAGAACCTTTTTATTTCTTACCTGTTTATGGGGTTCACTCATAAGACCCACTTCATGGATCTTGAGTCATGCCAGTACCACCACACAATGGTTCCTCGTGGGAAAAGTGCATAAGATTAATGGTTGCAGATTTCACATATTATTATTCTTAAACCACTTCCTGGAGTCAGCTTACCACTTGTAATGAATGAGGAAAACTAGGAAGTCTGAAAAACATTCCTTTCATTGTCTGTCCTCTATAGGATACTGCTTACTTTGACATTTTATAAAAGAATAGGAGACAGTTGGTCTGTGTCTCAAGTAAAGCAAGAGAAGGCTGTGATTGCATGCAACCTCTGATCAACCTTATCTCCTGCCCTAAGTGACAGTGGGTCAGGATACTTGCTCTGCCTTGTCCCCGCCTGCAGAGGAGAGAACTGTATCTGTTCTGAGGACTGTTTAGGAAGCTGACAGGTCCCATCTTCAAGCAGAACACAGGAACAGCATGGATGTTTCCAGGGTAGATTTCAGCACTGGAGTTGGTAAGGAATGAAGGGAGAATGGAATGAAACTCTTTGACAATTTCTTGCCATTTATTTTACTGATATTTCTGTTTTATGATTTGTCAAAAGGATCCAACTACCAAGAAAAGGGAGACATCCAAAATTTTATCAGATGCCAAGATAAAGATTTGCAATTGAGTTCTTAGTTAAGAGTCATGTCCATTTCACGTGGATTTAAAGCATACAGCAGAGTGTGTCATTGATCATGTTGTTTTTCTCCTGACCCCCTTTCTATACCCAGCTACAATGTCCTTTCAGATAAGCCATACTCTGACCACAGGGCCCTTGAACATGCTATTCTCTAAGGCTAGACATCACTTTTTGCCCCTTCTCAACCTCTATACCTTGTTAATTATTATTCATTCTTCAAAATCTCCTTTCTCTAGATACTGCATACACCCTGCTCTCAAGAATGTCTATTTTCTTATGATCTCTTAGTCACATTTATTTCATTTACAGCTGTGGTTCTCAATCTTCAATACCAGTTTGTGGCCAGTTAGGAATTAGGCTGTACGGCCTGTGGTGAGTGGCTGGTGAGCAAGTGAAGTGTCATCCATATTTATAGCTTCTCCCCCACCACTTGCATCACCACCTGGGCTCTGCCCCCTGTCAGATAAGGGGCATCATTAGATTCTCATAGGGAAATGAACCCATTTGTATTTTGGGGTTTTTGAGACAGAGTCTCACTCTGTGCCCTTGGTAGAGTGCCATTACGTCACAGCAACCTCAAACTCTTGGGTTCAAGGGATTCTCTTGCTTCAGCTTCTGAAGTAGCTGAGACTACAGGCACCCACAACAACACCCAGCTATTTTTAGAGATGGGATCTCGCTTTGGCTTAGGCTGGTCTTGAACTCTTGAGCTCAGGCAATCCACCCGCCTTGGCCTTCCAGAGTGCTAGGATTAGAGGTGTGAGCCACTGAGCTTGGCCTATGAAACTTACTGTAAACTGCACGTATGAGGGATCTAGGCTGCATGTTCCTGATGAGAATCTAATGTCTGATGATGTGAGGTGAAGACATAACGTGCTTGGATCAACCCGCCCACCTGCCTGGTCCATGGAAAAAATGTCTTCCGAGAAACTGGTCCCCAGTGCCAAAAGGTTGGGGACCACTGCTCTGCAGCACTTTGTCTCAGTTCAGAATAAACAGCCATTTGGATCACTACCAGACTAATGACTTGTCTCTCCTCACGGGGGTACAAGCACCTGCGAGTCTGGGCCATGTTTGCCTTTGTTCACTGTTCCTTATCCCCATGTCTTTTTGCTATGCTTGCACAAGGATGACACTCAGTAAATAGTTCTTGACTAAGTGAAGAAATAACAGAGCTAAGTTATTGAAATAAGTTTTCTACACCAAAACTCTCTTTGCATCATGCTAATTTCATCAGCAGACCAAAAAAAAATGTTGCTGTTGCACATTAAGCAAACTTTTTGTCTCTGACAATAGTGCTAATGTAGAATTTGTGAAAGGGTCATTTTCTTTTTCTTTAACATTCTCTTGAAATAAGTATTTAGAATAGAGCTCAAAGCATTCTGCTTTTCTCTAATAGCCTATTGTATATTTCTTTCTTTCCTTTTTTTTTTTTTTTTGTTGCAGTTTGGCTGGGGCTGAGTTCGAACCTGCCACCCTTGGTATCTAGGGCCGGGCCCTACCACTGAGCTACAGGCTCTAACGCATAAATTTGTCAACTTGACACATTTCTCTCAACATATTTTTAGCTCATACTGCTTTGGGGTATGCTTTTAAAAATTACATCCCATCTTGGTATGATGTTTGATTGGTTGATTTTTCACCCAGATTTAAAAATTTTGGTGTTCATCTTAATAAAGCAGTACTACTTTTCTCACCACCCCCCCAAGACTATTTTATTTGTTCACATTTGCTCTTTTCATACAGAACTAATATATTTAAGAACTTACTTTGTGTTAGGCAGTCTGTGATGAATTTTTTTTTTTTTTTTAGGTTCATTCATATGATACACAAAACAATGCTGTGCTATTACTGCTTCCATTTTACAAATGGGAAAACTGAGACTTAGAATGTTATACCTGGCCCACGGTCAGATATTTAACAAGCAATGGATGAGAGTCTGGTTCCAGAAAATGTTCCTTTTGTCAGCTGGGCAAATCTGAATAGCTTTGTAGAAAGTTTGCTTTTAGCATGTTTGTTGCTAGTGTAAACACATTATATGTTATTCTACTGTGACAATTTGATGTTCAAGACAGTGAAGTATTTGCTTATGCATTTTTATATCTCTTCAAATGTAAAGAAATTATATTTTTGTCAGGAGTTTTTAAAATATGAGCATTCAACTCCCTTCCACATAAGTTCATTCATTCACAATGTCAGATAGCTTAAGGGTTACTCCAATGACAGGTCTTCCAACTCCCCCATGGAGATGGCAGAAAAAGCAAAGGCTAGGGGTACAGAGATTTGTTCTCTGGTGCTTAGGACAACTTGCAATCCCATTCTTTTTTTATTGGCAAATGTATCCATTATTTTTGGAAGAATTTGCAGCCAGTATGCCAGATCCACAGCTTCCCACTGGAGGTCAAAGACAATAAATAGAAAGCAGTTCATCCTTCTAAAATGAGGATATAATTTTATTTTATTAATTTTTTTGGTATTTAAGTATTTATATATTGGTTTCATATTAATATTGAGTACACTGGATACTTTTTTTTTTTTGCATTTTTGAGATATTTTACTAAGAAGAATGTATTTCAACTCGATCCGGGTAAATATAAAAGATATAAAGTCTCCATCTATTTTTATGGCTGAATAAGTACTCCATGGTGTGTGTGTGTATGTGTGTGTGTGTGTGTATATATATATACATATATATATACACCACAATTTGTTAATCCATTCATGGGTTGATGGGCATTTGGGTTGCTTCCAGGATTTGGCAAGTATGAATTGAGCTCCTTTAAACATTCTGGTGCAAATGTCTTTGTGGTAAAATGATTTTTGTTCTTCTGGGTAGATACCTAGTGATGGAATTGCAGAATCAGATGGAAGTATGGAGAATTTTCAAAGAACTAAAAGCTGACCTTCTATTTGGGTGTATAATTTTAGGTACTCAAAGGGAGATCCATGAGCTAACTCTACATTGTGGAAGCCAATACAGTGGATATTGTCGACCTTGAAAATTAAGGCGTATACGCCAAATATCCTCATAAGTTTTTCTAATGTCATATAGTATTAGATTTTTCTGTAACAAAATGATTCAATGTGAATTTTTTTAAGGCATTTTTTTGGTCTTATTTGCTGTATCATTTATGCTTGTATGGCAGGCTCTTTACAGTGGGCAAGATTTGGGGTGGCGAAAGGAGAACAATTTAATAACTCACGACATGTTTCTGCAAAGGGAGAAGAATACTTTTTGTTTTGCTTACAAAACTCTCCTTTGTTATTTTACCAACTGTCAATTGTTACTATTGGCTGAAGGAAAATTCAAATACTGACTTCGTCAGTCACTGGCTGGAGTGATTCTTGTTCTTTGGGAAGCAGATATTCCCTGGGGCAGAAGGAAAAAGTAGCTGAGGCGGCCCTCCCTACTGTTTGCGTGAGCCAGATCCAGTGGGTTCCGTGATGTATGCCCTCAAACCACGATTTCTTTTGTCTGAGGTTACCTTGAGTAAGAGGAATGAAGTGCTCCTAGTGTTCTAGCTACACTGGAATGATGACAATGGACAACATCAAGAAGTAACCACCAACTTTGTAGTTATTTGTATTTGTTCAGAAATCTGGTTATCAGGAACTTGAAAGTTGGTATAAGGACGCCACAGTGACAGCAGAGAAGTCAAAAGGACAGAAGGGAAGCTTTCTCATGTGTGAAATTTATTTTTTTAGGCCTTTTTGTTTGGCAAACCACCTATATAGGTGATTTAAATGAACTTCTTGCAGTGGAATGTAAAATTAAACAATGATACAAGAACATAAAGAGCACATTGAAACAACAAAGTGACTATAATCCGTGGGTAGAAATCTGTGGTCAGAATGTTCACCAGAATAAGACAGAAAACTAGTTTGGGAATTTGGAGACACGTGAGTAAAATTCAGCAGTTTAGCAGAGACAGGAGAGTTAGAAGGGGATTAAAAATTATCTTTGAGCTGAGAAAATACTAACCATTCCTCTCCCATCCCCAGGCCACTGTGCTAGCCTTCAGAATTGTTCTGTGACTTAGTGCCAACGGCATGATTGAGTCATGAAACCATTAACTCTTTACTTCTTCATTCTGTAAACACATGCCCGTAATTATAATAAAACCTCCCAAGATTTTGAATCCTGGTTGCACCTATCTGCCTCTGTACAGGCTGCTATGGTGCCAGTCTCTCCAGGTCTCAGTAGATATGTTCATGTAAATTCTGCATGCGAATTTCTCCAGCACTGTTCTTCTCTTGTCTCTGGACCAGACTGGGGTTGTCAGTAAAGTCCCTGCTTGGGGAATTCTCAGTCCACAGGGTTGTGGCTTCCTCCCACACTGCAACAATAAGTTAGTATATATTTTAAAATAATTAAACAAGTATAACTGGAATGTTCCAAAGAAATGTTAAATGCCTGAGGCAATGGATAACCCCAATTAACCTGATTTGGCTAATTCACATTGCATGCTTATATCAAAACATCACAGGACCCTATACAGATATGCAACTGTTATGTGCCTATAATAATTAAAAATAAAATTAAAAAAAATCACAGTTATGAAAATAAAGTTATTAAAATAGCAAATTTCTATATCTTAAAAAATGCACATTGAATCATTTATGGAAAAATCCAATACTATAGCATTAGAAAAACTTAACAGGATATTTGGGGTATACATCTTACTTTTCGAGGTTTGCAATATCCACTTCCATGGGCTCTCACAATGTAGAGTTTGCTCATGGATCTCCCTTTGAGTAGCTAAAATTGCACCTTCATTTTAGAAAGATGAAACTGCTTTCTATATATTGCCTTTGAGCTCTCCAGTGGGATGCTGTGGATCTGGCATGCTGGCCTGGAGTCCACAAGGGGTTCTTCTAGGCATTTATCTTGAAGTAAAAGAGAAAGAAATATTGCCACATACTATCCCACAGGACTTCTCTCCACCTCACAGGCTCAAAAAATATACTTCAAAGCGACCTGATGGTAGAGAACTTTTTGTTGAGACACAAGTTGAATAGAAGACACTTTATATGTTTAAAACTACTTTTTGGACTTATCCAAGAAGGAAAAAAAAATCACTAAAACAAAAGTTTTCAAAGCTAGATATATCTTTGAAGGTACATGTAACGCCATTATCTTCATGTGATCATAAGTCACCTTCCCGCCTATTCACTCCCCAGTGAACTTTGTGTGTGTGTGTGTGTGTACACGTGCATATATGCATATATGTAAGCATTTTCTTTAACAGAGGTCTAAGTAAAATTTTCTGTTCTGAAGTAGACCAAAAATTTGTTTTATTTGTTATCTAAGTTTTGGAACTTTTAGGACCAATTATTATGTACCAGATAGTAGCTGATACATCATAAAAGCTTAAAATTGCTGAAGAATGAATGAATGGAGTCACGAAAATGTACTGTCCTTTGGTTAAGCATTTCTAAGAGCTTTGGGCATAGAACAGGTTATTTATACATACTGCTTACAGCTCTAGGGACCAACTAAGGGAGAGTTCTGTTACTCATAAGCATTTCCAGGAGATTGTCTCAAGTCAAAGTCTTGCAGTTAGAGTCCAGATAATGAGCACGTGTTGAATCACCCACGGATAACTGAAATATGGACCGTGTGTGTAGCTTTCATAATGCCCATAATCTCTTGTTTTGACATCTAAGAGACCTGAAAATGTTTCCTGTCTCTGGATAAAGGAAATTACTAGTTATCAAACCTTTATATACAGGAAGGCAACATTTTGACTAAAAATGTATATAAAGAGTGAATAATTCAGAATATGTCTTGTTTTAGACAGCTTGTTGCCTCAATTAATAGAACAAATGATAAAGTAAAACCAGCAAGCAAGCACTTTTAATGAAATATTAGCATATAGATCAATAATGTTGCAGGTATTTTAAAAGATTTTCAGAGAATTGCAGAGATAGAGTACCCTGGGCTTATTAAGTTTATATTGACTTATGGTCTCCAAATACCCTCTCTCTTCCCCAAGATGCTGATAGAACCACAGCAATGCAATTGTGTATTCTTCTCAGATTGCATTAAATCACATTAAGATGTTTTACTACTCAAAGATAAACCCGTAGGAGAAATGGTTAACTATCAGGAAGTTATACATTAACTAGCATAGTTATTGGTGCTCACAATAAAGGCAAACAACGGAAATGGGAAATAACCATCCTTCACTACAAATAAACAGGTAAGGTATGATTTTAAAGAAACTAGACTGGTTTTACTAATTTGAATAGGCTCAGCCCAATGAAAGAAAGGTCTCATTCTCTGAGAGGCCGAGGGACAGGTGCCTGGTCAGTTGCACTAGACCTTGTTGATCTGACAAAATGGTTAAATGAATTCCTTGACATTGGAGTGACTTTGAGTCAAAGCAATGTCCCTTCTATTTTGATATGTACCAATGAAGCTGGATTAGCTCTTATCGGAGTCCTTTATGTAACATCCAAATCAAATGGAGTTTTGTAATTATTTTCAGAATTCATTTGGCAAAAATTCAACTTCAGTTGAATCAGGCGAGATATTTAAGGCAGCGGTGTAACTTCTGTAATTATTTGGCTGATTGAGTCTCTTCTCTGCTTCAATCAGTCTGACCACACAGCCAGTAAATTTCCAGTACCTGAGTTCACGCTACAACCTCCATGCAGACTGTCTGAGGATTAAATAAAGTGGGAGATGAGTAAAGGACGTTTATTTATTTACTGGGTGTCTCTGAGGATAGACAATTAGGGATATAGATATTTTAATACGTCTTCCACTTTTAAACAGAATTATTTCCTTCTTTTGGATAACTACATATTTGAATTAATATACCTTTCTGCTCTTAACGATAGTAACAACTTATTTTCGGAAATACAGCTTCATAGTAAAAGTTTTCAATACTCCCTTCCCAACTAACAGCCACAAAACCTATTGATAAAATTTTTCTAATTTTCCAATTCTGAAATAGGTAATGCTACTGTGTCTTGGGACAACACAACGTAATTATCACACTAGAGAGACAGTGCCATGCATACGCTTGGCTTGAAAGGGAAGTCTACAACCTTTTGTGAAGACTGCTTACTGGAAAGGCAAATTACCATTTCCAAGAAATCTGCTTTCACTTTGGTTTCCTCACAGTTATATTAACAGTGTGGAAAGTACCAGAAAGCAGACATCTAGAGAAGTGCCCTCATTAGTTGAATGGAGACAGTTGGAGGTAATTACGAATATAAGAAAAGGACATTTGGATTGGAAAGGATTCATGCTAAATTGGATATAATTGTGAAAGATATGTCAATATAGTAAATGTGATTATATGAACAGAGCCTATAAGAGTGAAATTCAGATGTTAGCTCGATCAGTTCTAAGTTTCCACGGAGTCTGATGACGGGTTGGCTTGGGGGAGTGAGAGGCAGGAAACAAGTAAGTGATGGGGGAGGTGGAACCACTAAGTCTTCAGGTATCCACCGCTCCATTTTCTTTTGTTAATATTGGGTGGTACCTAAAATAGTATTACAAACAATCCTATATTTTCTGAAACATATAAAACCCACCAGTTTTATTTGTGGGTTCTGGAATAAGTGGCTTTACCATGTCAAAACATTTGACTCTCGGACAGGTTACTGAACCTCTTTTAAGCCTCAGTTTTTTCATCTATAAAATGAGAATAATAATTGGTTCTACCTTTTAGTATGGTGAGAATGTACCATAAAATACACAAAACTCTTAGGACACTTCTGTAGTAAGTACTCACTTATAATCAGTGTTATTATTTAATAATAAATCACATTTTTAAAACATGTTCTTCATTAAAGGAAAACTTTAACTCACTGGCTTTAAAAAAATCAGGAACAACCCATTCCTTTAGGAGTTCTATTGTCTGAAATATATAGTAGAAGTGAAATTAAAAAAATAAAAAAGGTAAATGGCCCCAGTTATTTGAAACCAAGGAAGAAATTTGAAAAATATGTGAAAAGTACATGAAATTTGAAAAGTACATAAGGACCCAGACCATTGCACCAGTAGCTGTAAAGTTTTGACTTAAATGGGAGTATCTTTCCTTGTTTCTTTGATGGGTCATGCTTTGCTGTTCCTATTCATAGATAAACTTTCTGAAAGTGTTGACACCTTGTCTGAGCTTCCTTGGCCCCATTTCTATGCTTTATCCTTTTATGGTATTAATCCTACCCATTACTCTGCCAAAATTGTTTTGATCATTGTCACTAATTGTATGTCACCCAACTCATATGTCCTTATTATGATGGAATTCTCAGCAGCAGGTGACACAGCCAAAAACATTTTTTTTTCTCTCTCTCTTTTTTAAAAGACACTGCTCTAGCCTTTTGTAAGATGATACTGTCGTCTCTTGGTTGTTATTCTTCCCAATCTCCAAAAGTGGAAGTTCTTTATGGATAGATTCTAAGTTTTCTTCTACTCTTTATTTTTATTACATCCATTCCCCTTGACTTTAAATATCATTTACTGTATATACTCGAGTATAAGACGAGTTTTTTCGGCACAAAATTTGTGCCGAGTTCGGGTTTTTCGGCACAAATTTTGTGCTGAAAAAACTTGGCTTATACTCGAGTATGTAGGTATATACTGAAAACTCCCAAATTTACTCCCAGTTGGAACTTCTTTTCTTTTGCCATTACATACCTGATAACTTCACATAGATGACTAATGTTGTCCTCAAACTTAATACATCCAGAATAAAATCCTTAATTTTTCCCTTTTGTCAAACCTATTTTTTATTCTACTTCAACTTATCATAGTAAACATATCACTATCTACCCAATTGTTCTAGCTGGAAGCCTATGTACTAACCTTGATTATTTTTCTTTGCTTCACCCATACATCAATGAGTCCTATAGCTACTGTGCCAAATCTATGTTTTACAAATTTTTCTATTATCGCCTCCCTAATCCAAACTATTTTTGTGTCTCACATGGACTCCATGCTGGTCTCTCCTATCTTTCTGTTACTTCTCTTACATTTATTCCCTACTCGGCATCCAGAATGATCTTTGTAGACTACAGATACATATTTAAAGATTAAATGGTCACAAAGAAACTGAAAAATGTCTAGACCACCACTCTGACCACGAAAGCAGCAATTTAACTTCACACGAGACTGGATTGACAAGAATATGATACTGGGTGGTTCCTGTGGCTCGGTGGGTAGGGTGCTGGCCCCATATACTGAGGGTGGTGGGTTTGAACTGGCCCCAGCCAAACTGCAACAAAAGAATAGCTGGACACTGTGGCAGGCACCTGTAGTCCCAGCTACTCGGGAGGCTGAGGGAAGAGAATCGCCTAAGCCCAAGAGCTGGAGGTTGCTGTGAGCTGTGATGCCACAGAACTCTACCAAGGGCAACAAACTGATACTCTGTCTCTAAAAAAAAAAAAGACTCTGATACTAAAAGATGAGGATTTGCAAATACAGTGCTTCAAAGAAGAAAGAATGTGATACATATTGGACAAAAGAGGAACTATTTACTATGAGAAGATGTGGAAGTTGACAAAAGAAGTACATTATATAATCAAGTTTGATAATGATAAATCTATAAACTCTTATATAATCTCCTTCTATGAATTGGGTTTTGGCTTTCTTAAGGAAGTCCATTTTTGTCCTTACATACGTCTAATTTTTTCAGGCCTCTAAAGTCCCAGAGAATGCTGCCACAATGTGCTTTATTCTGTCTGGCTGTGTCTTCCACCATAGTTGCTCCCTCTATTGATGAAGGGACGGAGTGATAGTCTGGGAAATCACCAAGACACCCATTAGTGAAATGCACAAGGTGAGATAGCCAGTATCTATTACTTGCCTCTACCTAAAGGGTCAAAGCAGGAGTCTTTTGGGAAATAAAAATTTGTTATTAAAACAATAAACATGAAAAAGTTTGGCAGGTGCTATAATGAGTTTTCTAGTCTACCCATTTCTTGAAGGTCAAAATTAATTTAAGAAGGCAAACCTTCTTGTAAGGTGAGAGTCCTTTCAAATTATACCAAACTCCCCTTGAATCAACCGAACAATTTGTCCCTGAAGGTCAAATCTTTTTGGTGGTTTTACTTTTGAGGTGATTTTCGTCTCACTTTACCTCTCCTAAGGCATAGATATTTCAAGAGTACTCTTGTCAGTGCTTCAATCCTGCTCTGATTTGTGGGTCTGTTGATAACATTGAGCCTGTCCTTGTTTTCCAACTTGCTCAGCTAAACCATAATGATCCTAATATCCATTTAGTGTCACCTCTTGGCATGCATACCCCAAACATCAAATCCCTTTTAAACAAACATAAAGCAAAGTGCAAGACCATGAGAGGAGTTTGTCACAATATGTTGGGCTCATATTTGGTCAAATTTGTGTGATGTGACCCATTTGGAAAGAATACCTTCAATTCCTTTTTACTACATGAATCAGAACACTTTCCTGTTAACTAATAAGGTATCATGATTTTTGATTTTAGCATGTTTTAATACAAATATCCAGGGACAGGTTCTTTCATTGAATATAGCTGAGACAAATTGTTCAGTGGATCCTCTCCTTAATCCCCATGTCTTCTCATATTCGGAATTGTTTCAAAAGCACAAAGAAGCCTCAACTCTGAATCTAACCATCTCTTCCATAATCTTGGACACATGCATTCAGTTCTCTGGGTCTGTTTTTCTCACCTGTGAAATGAGACAGAACTACATAAATTGTATTCTCTTCGATTCAGACATATCTAGAACTTATTGCATCTTCCGTTTTTAAAGTACTTATTACATAACGTTAACGAATAGGCCACACAGAACCTTGTAAATTATAATAGAAATGTATTGTACCTGTGGATTGCCAGAGAGATCTAATCCTGCAGTTAAGGCCAGGCACGGTGGTGCACATCTGTAATACAAGCAATCTGGGAGGCCGAGGTGGGTGGATTGCTTGAGCTCACAAGTTCAAGAACAGCCTGAATAAGAGTCAGACCCCTGTTTCTACGAAAAATGAAAACCTGAGGCAAGAGGATCACTTTAGCCCAAGAGTTTGAGGTTGTTGTGAGCTATGATGCCATGGCTTTCTATGGAGGGTGACAAAATGAGGCACTGTTTTAAAAAAAAAAAAATCTTGCAGTTAAGGAATTGCTATTTCTGTACTGTTTGTCTTGTCTAAATGGGAATCTGAACCCTAAACAAATGCTGAATGTGACCACATTCATAAACAATCAAATTGCCAATAGGCACATTAAGAAAAACCCTGCCTAGAATGGACATTTTTTATTCTTTCACATTGTCTTGTATTCAGACAGCTCAGTGCCCTAAAATGAATGTGTTCATTCTTTTCTAAGTAATTATACAACTGATGTCTACCCATCTTTTGTTTCTGATGATATTACAATGTCATATGTGTACAATGAATATGTGTACAATGAATATGTGGTATGTGAAAGATAGATTTGAATTCAACCCCAGCTCTAACACCTACTAGCTGTGATCCTTTAAAATGAGACTATTAATGCCTATCTCATGAGATTGTAAGAATGTAATAAGTATGTCTATATAATAACATATGTAAAATGACTCAAGGAAAGCCTCCTACAAAATAGAGACTCCCTAATGTTGCAGTCTGCCAGTGAGTATTCTTGTAAATGTAAAATACACTAGAGCAGAGTGTAGTGAAAGGAGAGGTGGGTGGATTAAATATTTAAATATTTAAAACTATAACTTATGAAGAATTTTATGATATTGAGGAGGACTTGCATACACATATTTAAATAGACATACCATTCTCAGGAAAAATTGATCCAGTACATAGATTTAATGTTAGGATATACCTAATAAAAGTATTAGGCTTTAAACTCCAGTGTGCTTAAAGGAAAGACAGCCAGAACGATCAAGTCTCAGAAGTGGAAGAAAAAGAGAAGTGCCTTCAGACTTCTCTAGAGCATCAGTTAATGCTAAAAGAGGATTCAAGATACTGAAGTGATGTTTAAGCAAGGACAGTGGAAACCGAGAATCTTATACTCAGGCAAGTTGTTCTTCACGTATAAAGACACTTTCTGTACAAGAGGATATACTGAGTACCCAGGACACGTTAATCTTCTGTGTCAACTGGAAGCAAATACGAAGGACAGATTCCAGCCAATCAAGAGCTGAAAGGTAGGAATAAAACTAATGGGCATAACCTCTGTGATGAACATTTAAAACACTTCTGAAGAACTAAAAACTAGACTTCAAAATAGAAAGACATACTATGTTCTTGAAGAGGCTAAAGTCCATTACTTTTAAATTTAATTTCATGTAAATATTAAATACTAAAATCTGTCTGAAAAAATAAACAAATAAGGCCAACCAGGAAAACTATTAAAAATAAAAGCAATAAGGGTATGAATCCCTAAAAGATAATTAAACACACTATGGTTTCAGTAATCAAAACTGTATGTTACCAGAAAATAAAAAAGTAACAGACCAAAAGAACAGAGTAAATAGACTCAATTTGGAATTTAGTACACAATCAAGGTGACTGCCCAAATAATTGGGGTAAAGATGGATGCCCATACCCTAAATATAATATTGGGAGAACCGTGTAGTTATCTGGATACAGAAAAAATTATATCTATAACTCAAATTAATAAGTTAGGATTAAAGTACTAGATTGAAACATAGGTGGATTCCTTTTTGACACATGTAGTAAAAGAGTTTCCAACTAGTTATTTGAAACCCAGAGCCATTAAAACACAAATATATAGGGCTGGGCGCAGTGGCTACAGCCTATTATCCTAGTACATGGGAGGCTGAGGCGGGTGGATTGCCTGAGTTCACAGGTTTGAGACCAGCTGAGCCAGAGCAAGACCTTTTCTCTAAAAATAGCCAGGTGTTGTGTCAGGCACCTATAGTCCCAGCTACTGGGGAGACTGAGGCAAGAGAATCGCTTAAGGCCAGAAATTGAGGTTACTGTGAGCTGTGACACTCTACTGAGGGTGATGAAGTGAGACTCTTATCTCAAAACAAACAAACAAAAAGACAAATATATAAATCAAACCACATCAGCAAAACCCCTAACTTGTTAAATTCTGCTACATGGCAGGGGAGAGGGCGCATAAAACAACCAAAACACTTCTGCATGGCTATATGAATTTAAAAGACAAACAAGAAATTAGAAAAACATTTGCAAGTCATTTCGCTCTCATAGGGGTAATCTGGCTAATATATAAACATTATTAGAAACGGAAAAGAAAAAAGACTAATGAGGTAATAGAAACACTCGGAAGAAAATGAGCAGAGAGTTTACAGAAAAAATACAAATGGCTCATACATAGCACGAGGATGCCAACTCACATTACACAGAAAGACTAGTACTTTTCATGCAGATTATCAGAACCCCGCAGTTCCACAACATGCACTGTTGGCGGAGCTGTGGGGAAACAGGTATTCCTATACTCTGTACAGGACTGTGCAAACATCATGGAAGATACCTAACTAAATTACAAACGTGCTTTCCACTTGTCCTAGCAATTCTACTTCTGGATATTTATGCTATAAATACATCTTTGTATGTACAAAATGGCAAATAGAAAAGATTATTCATTGCAGCAACATTTGTTATAACACAAGACTGGAAGTTACCCAGTTTATCTGGTAATAGGAGACTGGTTAAAAAGCTATGGTGTGTCTGCAAAATGGAGCACTGTATCTGTAGGACAGCGTGGAGAAGCTTCTTGCATCATGCTGGGAAAGATCTCCAGGATGTATTATTAAATGCAAATGGAGAGGTGTGAGCAGTGCATACAGTATGCTGTTATGTGTGTAAGAAAGCAGGTAACACGTGCGTATATTTGTATGTTTGCTGATACTTGCAAAAACATGCTGAAAATCCTTTACAATTTATAAAACTGATTGCCTCTAGTGGCTGGGTGTAGTGCACAGGATACGTGGTGAGAGATGGAGAAGGACTTAATGCACGCCTTTTCACATGGTTTTTATTTGAGAACTATGTGAATTTACTCTTAAAATCAAATATAATAATTTCTAGTGCATGCTATAGTAGCCTGCTAGCAGAATGTTAAATATTTATTTGTGTGTGTAGGAGAACCTTTACAGCGTCATCATTGCTATCTCTGTAAATATAGTAACATGTTCCCCACCATATGTGTGAGTAGCTATTTTGTGAGAAGGGCAGGACTAGGAAAAAGGAAAGACTGAGGGAAATTCTGTGATTCTGTTGACATGGCAGGAAGTCTGGCCGGCTTACACAAGACAGTAAGATGATCTGGAAAAAGAGCTATTCAGAAGTTGGGTTTAGAACCATGAATATGTACACTCTCCATGATTTTGCAGAGCTCTCCCAGAAAGAGTGGAATGGGATTCTAATACATTTTTAGTCTTTATGTGGTAAGGTGTCTCCAGTTAACATGAGGACTGCAAAGCTCTGTTTTTAGTTTTTAGTTTTTCCAGAGTTTATAAACCTAAGTACCTAATTTTTTTTAATATGGCTATGACGCAGAAAGGAAAAACTTGAGTAAGTTGGTAAGTTGATATGAAAATACTGGACCAGACAAAGAAGAAAAACCGAAATAAAAATGACTTAGTAGCACATGTATTGTTATTTCTAAAAGGCTGGCAGACTTTTTTATATATTATTATTTGAAACACTCTTAGGTTGTAATTAGCTCAATTTATTTTTATATGATCGTTCACCCTTGAAACGCTGACTGGTCTCCTTTCAAATGACAGATTTACAATGAAAAGTAATTTTGTATCTAAGGTAAAAGAAAATACTTTCCTTTTGGGGGTGTTATCTATATATGTCTAATTGTAAAACATTACATTATGTAAAAGGAAATAGCTGAAAATAACCCACAAGTGTTAGAGATCCTGGTAGAAATTCCCCTTTTCTCTCTCTCAACTCTTTCTCTCTCCTTCTCTCTCTGTGTTTTGAGAAAGAGGCTGAAAAGCTCAGTAGGAGAAGCCCCAATCCATAGACCATCCTGTAACCTCCCTCGCGTGTCTGCTCCACAGATCTTTTTTTTTTTTTTAATTTAATTTAATTTAATTTTTATTGTTAAATCATAGCTGTGTACATTAGTGCAAGATCTTGATTACTTACACAGTTCCACCAACAACTTCTTGAGGACATTGCAAAGGATGCGAGTTGTCACTACTTAATAAAACGTCCTTCCCCCAACGCTGAAAACATGCGATCTGTTTTACAAGCACCATTTTCATGCAGAATGTTCTTAATTTGAAATGATAATATCAGGTTAAGACAATATACCACCACATTGCTGTTAAATATGTTGCTCAAGGATTTTTTTTTTCCATGAAAAGTTTTGTAAAGTTCATTTTACCCCAATGAACATGATTTGAGAGAGGCAGCTACATTCCCTTGGAGATCATGAGGGAGTGACCATCGTGCTTCAGGAAGGGAGAAGGATTAGAAAACCTCTCTGGGCTCATTCCCCCTCCTTTGTATGACTCTGATTGTCGTTGGAGCAGCGCTAAAGAGAACCGAGACAGAAATCACAGGGGAAAGCATTTCTCTCTCTCCCCTTGAACCAGGAGGTGGAATTTTACAGATAAAAATAGAGGAAAAAACAAAAGTCAGAGGCAAACCTGGCACCTCTTAGCTGTGCAGAGATCGTTTTACTCTGCAACACATGATTTTAAAGTCTCTTAAATCTCTGGGCCAGCGTAGGCTATTGCCTCCAGCAGTGAAAAAATGATGTGATAGAATAGTTCAGTGCTCACATTTAAGGGGTGAGACCAGAAACAGCCAAGGTCATCAGAGGCTATCCACGGAACTAAGGGGGTTGCTGGAGACAGGTGAGGAGTCAGAGAAACAAATCGTGCAAAGAATGATGGTATAGCTTCTCTAGTTCAGGCTTATGTTTTTCTGGCTGTGGCCTCCCTTAAAGCCAAATACAAAACCTACCACCTCATTCCAAGAATGCACATGAGGAGCTAACAAGAACTAAATAAACAATGCTCTGTTTGCTCAAATATTTAGCAAATAGCTCAGGGATTACTGCATCCACCACCGTGGAAATTTTAGCCAATTCTGAAAGATGTTTCTACGCTCTACTAATAAAATAACTCGTGTATGTATAATGGCACATTGTAATTATTTCCACATGGTTCGCACTTGGACAAAACCCGAGGGGAGAAGGTCGACAACGGATGAAACATCATCGCAAACCAAGTTTTATGACAGCACAGGCCACATTGAACACGGGGGTAAAACCATCTGATGTGTCAGTACGTGTTTTTTTCTTGGACTTTTCTCTCCTTATCACTGTTTTCTTCTGGTTATGACCTAGGTAGATGGATGATAAAATCACAGGAAATAACACGTTGAAGTTTTACAGGTAAAATCTTACAAAGTGTTTAGGGTGAGCCTGTCTACTTCAGCCATAAATACTTAGCAAAGTGTTGCCTATGATGCAAAAATCAATGGTGGGAGAAACCTCAAAGAGGATTTTTTTAGTTCAGCATCTGGATGCTGGGACCATATCCAAGCGAATATGATTCGTGAGTCTGATCTCAAGCTAAACCTCACTGTGGGATTATTCATTCTTGTTTCAGCAACTCACTGACATAGTAGAAGTTGTATATGAGGTAATAACTGAATAGGAGGGAGTGAAAACTTTCCTAATTTTACTGAGTGGAGTTATTACATTTAGAAAGAAGTAATAACTTTTCATAAAAAGACATAGCAATGTGTAGGCCTAAAATTTAAATTATGTGCATGTACCATTTGGAACCAAAGAACAGTGACCTTGTAGTCTAAGTGATCTTGTAGTCTGGGGATCAAAAGCTTAATCCACTGAATAGAATGTTGTATTTATTAACAGAAAAATGAATGGTTTGGAATACATTTCCATTTGTTCCTTTGTCTCGCTCAAGAATGAAAGTAAATCTCTCCTTATATCATTCATTCATTCAGGAGTTATTTCTGGAGTGCCTGTTAAGTGCCAGGACTGTTCTAGGAACCATGGACAGAGCTACAGAAAGAACCGTCTCTGATTGTAGAATTACAGTTTGTAGGAAAGAGTCAGTAATCAAATATGTCATATAGTATTACCATATCTATGCACACTATGAAGGAAAAAAGCAGAATGGATGGCAAATTCTGAGAGGAGATAGAGGAACTCTTTTATGTGGGGTGATTAGGAAAGATTGTGAGGGTCTACTATTTAAGGAGAGACTTCAGTGATGTGAACGAATGAGCCCTCAGGAAGACTGGAATGTGGAGGAAGAGTCAGAAGAAAGAAGGAATTACAGGACTAAATTTGCCTTCTTTGAGGACCCTTTACAAGTCTACAGGGTCAAGCTGCAGGGGTGAAGGGAGCAAGTGGAGAGAGGAAAGAAAGAAATTCAGAGCAGAAGTAAAGTCCAAGTCAGGAAGAGGAGTCCTACTTCTTCCTGTGCGTGATGGGGGTCACTAAGGATTTAGAGATGGTGTTTCCATGAGGGTGTTTGCCAGACTCTCTGGCTGTTTCATGGAAGACAGCCTGTAACTGAGAACAAAGATGAAGTGGAGAAGCCAAGGAGATGGTTACTGAGCCACTACTGACCAGAGGTGATGGTGACTGTATCAGAGCCTCGCAGTGGAGTGAGAAGTGGTTTAGTTCTAGATACATTTGGATATATTTCCAAGCCAGGAATAACACGATTTTTTTTTTTTTTTTCTGTTGGATTGAATAGGTGTAAGGGAGAGGGAGGAAGTGAGAATGGTTCCAAAGTACTTGGTCTGAGCCACTGGGAAATGGCCAAGCCAATTATTCATCTTTTCTCCAGTATTTATTGAATACAGATTTGTGCTATACAAGGTGCTTGGGGTACATCAGTGAGCAAAATAGACAAAGATCTCTGGGAGAAAGGGACGATTAAAAGCAAATGTAAGTCAATAAATGTTAAAGTATGTTAGAAGGTTATACGTGTTGTGGAAAAGAAAAGCCAGCAGAGGAGGGTGAGGGAAGTGGGTGGCTGAACGAGTCCCTTGTATGCAGTAGGGTGATCTAGGTAGGCTTAGTCAGAAGATGGAATCTGACCCAAGGCCAGGGGGCCAGTGTGGCTGTAGCCCAGTGAGGCTGAGGGAGGAAGGCAGAGCAGGAGAAACCAGGTCTGATTGTACAGGGTTTGGAAGGCCTCTTGCTGTGCATGTTGAGTATTGGCTTTGCTTCTAAATGTCATTTCAGGGCTTTGAACAGAGGAATGGCATGATCTGACTTATGTTTAAAAATCTCAATCTGGCTGCTATTCTAAGACTATATGACAGGGCAGCAAAGATAAAGTGGGAGACCTGTTTGGAGGCTGTTACCATAATCCAGAGGAGAGCTGACAGTGCCTTGGTTAAGAGTGACAGGAGTGAAAGTCATGACAAGTGACCAGATTCTGGATATTCAGAAAGGCTGAGCCTCTTGATTTCCTGATAGATTAGGGAACAGAAGGATAGAGTTGACATGAACTAGGATGATGAAGAATCTTATTTGAGTGGGAGGTGGGGACAATTGGTACTTTAGTTTTGGACAATTTTAGCTTTGAGATGTCAAGTAGAAGTGAAAGAATCAGGTTGGCACTTGGATAGTCAAGGATGGGGTTCAGGAGAAAGTTTTGAGCTGGAGATGTACATTCTTGGATGGAAAAAGATGCATGGTATTGAACAAGGTCACCTAGATAGCGAACAGAAGAAGAAGGGTGGTAAAAATCTGAGCCCTGGGGACCGTCCAATAGTCAGAAGTAGGGAAAAGAAGAACCAGCAAAGGAACCATGGAGGCCAGGGAAGACAGAGTTTGTGTGGACATCTAAGCAAAGTTGTTAAAAAGGTGCGATCCATTGTCGTAAATATTGCTGAGAAGTCAAGTGTGATGGTTGAGAATTGATTGCTGAATGTTGCCCCAGAATGTCATTAATGAATGATTTTTGAGAGTAGTTTTGGAGGTGTGCTGGGGGAGAAAGTTTTGAAGAGACTACAGATGGGAGGAGAAAAAGGCCACTCACTAAAGTGAGAAGTATTAAGCACAGAGGGATCAACCCAAATTAGGATGTGTGTTGTCATTGACTTTCCTTGTTGGCCACAACCAAGTTCTTAGGCAAATCTCAAGGAATGCTGAATCATTTATTTCCTCAGTGATTAGCACTTAATCGCTTTATTAAAATATCTGTTGTTTTATTAAATATTAAATATTAAAATATCTGTTGCCAAAAGAAATAAGAATCCCTTGTAGGGTGATTATGGCTCAGAGACAAAGGATTCCTTTCTTTTTATTGAATTACTTGTGATGTCGAGTCTGCCTATACTCTGAATCTCATATTGTAATAAGTTAATATTCATTGTGATGTAAGAGCAATAATGGCAGGTCTGGGCATTGAGTTAACTATAAAATAATAGGATTTTTTATATACCTGCCCTCTAGAAGGGCAAAGATTGTGATCATGCAAAGTGATTACACAAACACTTTGTAAATAACAACACATTGCTGTTTGTGATGTCCCTTGAACTGTTGTTATAGATTTAGTTCTTGTATTGTTGATCTTATTACTATCTGAATTATAAATTCATGGAAGGCAGAGCATATGTCACACATATATCCTTATACAATGAGACACATGTATATTAGACCTTATGATTTTGCTGGTGAACAAATTAATGCTCTCTTGTTTAAATGCTGGATCTTAGCAAAGGAAGGATGCCTCTCCTTTCTTGCAGGATCTAACTAGAACATCTTCCAATTTGTGGCTTAGTTTTTCACTGTGCCAGTCCTTAAGGAAATGAGATCAATGTTTTTAGGCGTTCTCTTTCTGCTTGTACTGCCTTCTCTCCATGAAGCTTTTTATCACTGACATTAAACTGACCCTTTGGAGAACGGCACAATGTAGATCTCTTTCATCCTCATTAGAATCTACATAGTTTCAGCTACTCGGGAGGCTGAGGCAAGAGAATCGCTTAAGCCCAAGAGTTTGAGGTTGCTGTGAGCTGTGATGCCATAGCACTCTACTGAGGGCAGCATAGTGAGACTCTGTCTCGAAAATAAATAAATAAATGAATAAATAATAAGAATCTACAGTTTAGTGCAAATGGCTGTATTTAATCATACCTTTTATAAATAAAGGACTTTCATGGCCCTCATAAGTCTTGTAATTGGGAAATGATGACTAATATATATATATTTTGATTCCCCAATATATTGATTTTATTACGAGTTTCTTTGAAATGGTATTTTTTAACATATTTTTAATCTTTCCAAAATGTTTATTGACAAATTTCTTTAAATATGTACAATTTTATTTGGTGATCTTGTTATTTTTTACAGGCCTTCTAATTTGAAAATTTTCCATTGACTATTTTAAGATCTAACTTTATGTAAAAAAAAAAAAATATGCTGGCTCTTGGATAATCTTCTTATTTGAAGTATTCTTAAAAACAAATAAAGGAGACTGAGTAAATAGTATGAACTACAGGATCTTAAGCAGCTTAGTTACCAAACTAAATAGGTGCTTCTTGAAAGAACCATCTGAATGTGCAATTACAATTTAGTGCTTTGTTTGAAGAACATTACAGAACATTCTCTCTGGAAGGTCTCCTTGGCTTAGCTAGTTTGCTTTCTCTTCCAGTTTATAAGCTTCCACATATTTCTTAAATCCCTCCAAAGCAGCTAAATGTCTCTTTGGTTCTTATGGGTCTGATGCAGACTTGGGAAACAAATCAGTACAAGCAAGAATTTAATTTTTCCGAATTTTGGTGGTAGAAAATCCTGCCAGAGAAATAAAATAATAAAGGGCTCTCTGGAACTGATATTTTGGAGCCTGTCATTTGCGTAATATTTCTTAAACCTTACCATATGGCTTTAGAGTTTATGCTTCTCTTTCCTTCATCTTGTGAAACAGACGATGAGATTCAAAAGTTTTATGATGCATATAGTTGGGTGCTGTGATGTTCAGATACCGTGACCAAGTCTCTTTGTCAATTTATTTCTATTTAAACTTGTTTTTCTATTTGTAGAATCAGAAGCAGGATCAGGTCTCAGGAAACATCACATGACTGTTATCCTAGTGCAGTGCACACTCGTACAACCATCAGCTGGGTATTGGGCGCCTATTATATGCCAGGTGCACTGCAGTTTACTAGAGATAAAGCAGAAAAGACATAGCTCTCTCCTTAGCAGAATTAGAGGCTAGTGGCACCATTCTATTTTTGAAAAGTGACATAGAAAATTATGATTAAATATTAGTACTTAGTCTTTCCCCTACCCTTGTATACTATGGAATTGTGACTTTTCCCCCAACTCCCACCAAATCTCAAGAGAAGGGGCCGATGACAACCTGATCATTCTTTAGGCTTGCGAGCAGAATGGGAAGCAAAGGGAAATTGATTATAGCAATGAAGCCCGAGTACTTGGCTACTTTGAGTTCTATTATAAAGCTTGGTTCATGGATGTCCTGTGATATTAGTGGACAATTTGAACATGAGAAGTTTTGTGAAAAAATTCATCCACAAGGAACACTAAGTGAAAGTAGAAAATTGCACCAGCTAAACACATCAGCTTACAAATACACAAAACATATCTGAAACCTCTTCCAGAGCCATCAGTTCCGAGCTGTGTCATGAGTCATGCTCTCTACCCGGCCCGCATTCCCTTCAGGACGGTTCTCAATGTCCCACACCGCTGACACCCACTTCTTTAAGCAAGCTACAAGGAAATATAAGGCACTATTTTTATTGTAGTACTTAAATGTATTTCCTAACCACTTACCTTGTATACATCGTGCTTCTGTGTTTATGTGGATTTTAACTTTTATAATGTGTCACTGATGAAGTTTCTGAGCGTTGTTCCCCTGACTCCATTTTTCCGTAAGCCTTGTGGTGTTAATTGCACCATTCTGGATAACACTGGTAATTTTTAGAAACATATGTTCCATTAAAACAACTGAATGTATTTTCCACATTACCGCATATCCCATATCCCAAATTTTACAGGAGAGAGTAGATGACTGGAAATATAAATGCTTGGGAAGCAAAATTATTAGCCCTATTATTATAGACTCTGTATTGCCTTCATAATATTCAGATGATATTAAGTAAAGAACTTGAAAGATTTCAGAAGCACTATTCTGGGCAAAAACATAAAAGTCAGAATAGGAAGGTCAAGCTGAAGTTAAAGTGTAATAGTGGAATGTGAAGTCTTAAGTGATCCTGTTGGTATCCTTGGCCTGAACTTGGACCACCTCTGATTTGCTCTAGGTAGGTCATAGATAGGTGCAAGGTTACTGAGTTGTTTCTTTCACTTAAGTGACTAGCAGCTAAATATCAATCTTTCTCAGATACCTCCACCATTCTCTGGGACCTTGTTTGAAACCACATTTGTCCTCTTGACTACAGAATCAGCTCTACAGCCTCAATGTCAAGTAGCAGTTTGTTTATGCTGAGGTCAATGACAAATTTCCTGACCTAATCAACAAACTCATCTCTAGTCTTGCAAACAAGACCAGTTTCTAAAAGATCCAGTGAAGTTCAGTGCAAACTGAGTGGGTGGTAGCTATGAGTAGTTTTTGAAGACAGGAGCCTGAATTAAACTTGATACTGCTCTAATTTTTCTGGTTAAAAGAGAGGAAATTTTAGTAAAGATAGGATAAAGATTACTCCCCTTGATGAGTTCTAAGCAACTATTCATTGAACTGTCTCTATTGTCATCGAGATATCACTATTCTTTAGATAGTGTTGCTATACTTCAAGATATTTTCAAATATCTGGATTAAAATCTGTTGAAATTTACCTTTTTCAAAATATTGATAGGTATAAAAGAGGGTGAAGTATCTTGCGCGGTAAAACCTTCCTTAGCTGTGTTTTAGACCTACCAGTTGTTGAGCCTGAGAAACTAAATTCCATTTTAGCTTAGTGTTTATTCACTTTCCAATCAAAACCAGGGTTGAAAAATGTCACATTTGGAACTTTTTCTTTCTTGCCCTTAGCATAGGTCACCTAGGAAATATGTATTCACTTTTTCTTGGTGCACAGTCCCCGGTCCATTATTTTTTGCTTTGTTGTGGTGGTTGCTGGTACATGGGAGCCTCTCCACTTACAATTTTCCCCTTGGGGGTGGGACATATTCGCCTCACTCTGCCTTGGTTAATGCCTTGGTTAATGCCTTGGCCTTGGTTAATGTGGCACCTACCCTGGTCATCCCAGTACTGTCAGGGAGAACTAATCACAACCAAAAATAATAATAAAAAAAGAACATCTGCTAAAATGTGGAAGATTGAACACAGTTAGGAACCTCTGCTTCTTTTCCAAGTCCCAGTAAACAACAGTTGCAGGCTTTTAAAAACTGTGGTTAAGGGAGAAGAGACGGAAGAGAACAGTCTCACCACATTTCAGAATCTAAAAAGCAGGATAAGTGGTGTTTTATCCCACAAGTGTGAGAAAGGTGATTCTAAGGCAAACCCTTGAAAGAATCTGCAATTGGCATAAGTAGTACCAGACACATCTGGAAATGAGGTTAAGAATGACTAAAAATGGGGGATTAGGGAAAAGTTAGTTAAAGAAGCAGGTGGAGCCCTCCTCTACATAATCTTCTGGCTGGTTTGCTCACCTAAGCCTAGATAGACATCTCCTATTGCCTCTGTAGCTACTTTCTCCATCCTTTCTACCTTTCCTTTGCCCCAGGAGGCTGCTCTGTATGGATTAAGTTAATGAACCATGTAGTCTTTTCATTTCCATTGGGTATGACCAAGGGAGAGTCTTGATAGGGGATCAGAAGGTCACCGTGGAATGACTAACAATCACAGCTCTTCACAAGTTGGCCTGTCTATGGGACTTTTCCCTTCCCCCTTCCCTCATCCTTTGGGCCTACAGGTAGTAGCACCAAGAAGTTCAGTACAATCCCTGGTGATTCCTCTACTCGCTGCCCATACTTTGTAAAGAGCTCCTTTATTAAACCATTTTTAAGCTAGGCTTATCTAAATTATCATCAGTTTTATGCCAGGACTATGGGTAAAACAGATGGTCTTCTGTTGAAGGACTTTAGGAAGTGCTGAGGTGGAGACACAATTTGAAAACAAAGGCTTAAGTGAAAGTTCATTTACTGAGTTATCCCCACCTTGTTTCCCAAAATAACATCAGGCTTTTACCATCAAGGCAAGAGATTGGAAGAGTCTTCTCTGAGCACTGTAACTAGGCCCATGGAAAGAGAAAAGTATGGCTATCAAGGTTTCCAAGCAAAAAATTCCAGAAGATCCCCTGGGCAGAGAAGGTCACAATTGCTTCCAAAGATCCCTTCCATTCACCTCTTTTGTTTTTAGTGTAAACTCTTCCAGACCATGAGTTATCAGAGAAAAGCTTCAAAATAAAAAAGAAAGGGAATACAATAAACAAGAGGAAAATCGACTTGAGAAAAATCAAGATTCGAAAAACAGAAAAACAGCTTTCTTTTTTTTTTAAATTTCAGTATATTTTAACAAAGATAAGAGCAGATATCATATACGTGCAGTAAGAGCAGATATAAACAGTACAATTAGAACACCCAAAAACCACTGCAGGAAATAATATCACATAAAGTCAAGCACAAAATATTAAATATAGGATTCAGAGAGAAAAAGAAAACAGATTAAAATTAGTCTAAAAATTCTAACAATCTGAATAATAAAGAAAAAAAGGAGCAATTCTTATAACCATAATATTTGTGCCCGTGTAATATTCTGAAACTTTTCAAAAAAGAAAAGAAAAAAGGAAGAAGACATGATCAGAGGAAAAAAAATTCAATAAGTTACCCGGAATTGTGGAACATGAGTATGTTCATTAAAAGGACTGCAATTATTTGATATAAAAAGAAATACGTATTTTCATCTTCTACTAAATATTTGATTTTCTGGCACAGAGGTTTTAAAGCCCTTGAAATCTCTGAAGGGGCAAGTGTCATTTTATATGCGGATGACATGAATGTCATCTGGGGGGCTGGTTGCCAGAGAACCTGCCTGGTGATCAGAGGGTTGGAACTTCTAGCCCAACCCTCCAGCCTTCCAGGAGCAGAGAGAGGCTGGAGATTGACTTAATCACCAATAGCTAATGATTTAATTAATCATGTCCACCTAATTAAGCCCCCCAAGCCCCCCAAAGGACGAGGTTTGGAGGGCTTCCACATTTCTTAGCACGAGAGGATGCCATGAAAATGGCACCCAAAAGAGGGTAATAGTAGAGCACTTTCCTCAGGGGCATGGGAACCTCCAGTGTCTAGCCGAGTTGGATAAAAGTTGTGTGTAACCAGGAGACCTACCTTGTAAATTGGCAGCTCAAGTTGGAGATAATCTTGCAGGATTTCCCCTTAACCCGTGGGATCTGCATGAATTCTGGTTAGCCTCAGAGTTTAATTGTAGGGTATGCAGTTGGTGTCTATCCGGGAGTGGAGAAGTATGAGAACCCCCTCCCCCCCAATCTGGTGTCGGAAGTATTGAAAGTTGGGTGAATATAGAAAAAGTTTGTTTTCTCCTATACAGGGGTCGATTGAGTGTACAGCCTAATTTATTAAACTAAAACCACACCAAGCACTTTAGTGTACATTTCAGCCACTGGGGCTTCCAGGGCCCTGGGAGGGAAACCTGGTTGGCTGAACCTGGAAGTCTGGAGGGTGGGTGAGAATGTGGGTGTGAAGTAACCTAGGTAACCAATGACCAATAGGAAGAGACAGTCAATGACCAATAGGAAAGGACAACACTGCCGGGAGGCTCAGAGAGGCCAATGAAAGACTTGCAACCAGTTTCAGACGGAGTATTTATACCCCTGCAGGCCTTGGCGGTTTCACCTGTCTCGCCTTCTCTCTCGCGCGAGAGGGACCTACTTCCAGCACACTTCGGAAATGCTCTAAACTTTTCTTCTTCCTAAGTAAAATTCCTCTTTTACACTGAAACTTGTGTAAGTTACTTTGCTCTATAGGGTCACTGCCTGTACCTCTCTGATTTTATTTCCAGTTTCCATTCATGTTTATTTTCAATTACCACCGTGCCTGGGTTGAACTTTCTGGCTCAGCTGCGTAGCTGAACCAGGCCAAGTGGGTTTGGGGAACCGGGACACCCACCCCCTCATAGGGGTAAAGAGCAGTACCAAAAGCTTTCAGAGAGGGAAGGCAGCAGGAGGACCAGGAATCAGAAAGCCTTTGGATATCGCGAAAACAGTGCTAGGAGTAAGTCTGGGGAGTAGATCTGGAATACCCCGAGGGCAGATTACTTACAATTGAAAATAAAAACATTTTTCTGATCAAAGTTTTGCAAAATTAACTTCCCACACGTGCTTTTTAACGATGCTGTTGAGGATTATGCTGCCCCCAAACGAGGAACAAAGGTCAACTAGCAAGAAGCCGCAGGATCCAGGAGCAGGAAATCCACCCCCAAGTTGGTGATTAGAGCCAGCTGCGGATTAGGCAGAAACACGTCCAGACTGGAACCGGTCAGCCAGAGATGGAGCCGAAGAGTTAAAACTGATAGAGATACTTCATGTGCTTGGCTCTTTTGAGAGGAAGCTTGGACACTAGAGCCAAGTTTGCAGATAAGTTTGCAGATAAGTTTGCGATAAGTATGTGCAAAACTAAGCAAATAAAAGTGTGATAATTATGAACTCCGGGTAAAAGCAAAATATTGCTCAACAAAAGGGGAAGTTATTATAGGTTAATGTATGATCTGGCAATTAACATAACTATAATAAGTATTGAATAGTAATCTAACCAAACTAATTACTACAAGAGGGTATTGGGAGGTCACTAGGGTTGAGGAAAAAGGAAAGAGATTAAATCTTCATCTCCTAAAGAGGGAAACCCATAGATGATTCTTAAAATAGGAATATCAAAAATAATAGTAGAAGCTATTTAGGGCGACAGAGGAGATGATGAACAACTGAACAGTGATAAGAAGTGAAACAGCTGCTTCTAGAAAGGGGACAAGGTAGGTTATTGGGCTAGGGTGTGAGGGCCCCCTGGGTTTTCCTAATGTGCCTAAAATTACCATGTGCATCTATAATTTTGATGAAATTAAAAACCAAACTGAAAAAGACTAAGCAGAATTAAAGGACCAAAGAAAAAAAGAACAAAAGAAAAAAAGAAAAATCACATGTTGTTTTGTCAGAATTCTGCCCAAGTAATTTTCTTTTTCTAAAAGTCTGACATTACTCTTTTAACTAATCTTCCAAGATTGCAGGCTTATTTTTAATGTAGTTCTGTGGAAAGGAATACCCTCCACGTGAATATGTTACCTTGAATTAGAATTCAAGTGAGTAAATTGTTGTCCCCAAACAGACATTCTATAATAAAAGTGATGGGCTGATTTGCTTCGTGAACATGATTATAGTTACTTGGAACATGAAGCCTTCCGCAACCTCACGATTCCAAAGCATCTTCAGACAGTGAGCCTTGCCGTGAAACAAAGTGTTGAACATATGCCTCTGTCACTGGTGCTTTGGAGCACACAGCACGGCATACTTCCCAAGTGAAGTGAATTTTCTGTTCCTATGTATACATTCATTACCTGATGATTCACAAGTAGAAATGTGCTCAGTTAATACCAACCAAGACAGAAGAGAGAAGAAAAAAAAAATCTTAAATGTCATAAAATGAAGATGTTACTTTCTATGTCTCAGGAAAAAAATCCTTCAATATATTTATTAGTTAATTTGTATATCTCCTGCCTCTGTTTGTCAACGGCCCTGGAAGGAAGTTACTGATAAACATCTATCCTGCTTTCTCAGATGATTGAATTACTGCTTGCGAAAGCGACACTGAAACTCTTGTTGAGCAAATTTTGGTTTAAGACATTGCTAAGCTTTAAATTTTGTTATAGATGTTGTTAATCTAATGGATTAACTCTTCTCTTCGGAATTATAAATTTTTTACTTTTTTGAGATAGCGTCTCACTCTGTTGCCCTGGGTAGACTGCCATGATGATGTAGCTCAGAACAACCCCAAACTCTTGGGCTCAAGTGATTCTCTTGCCTCAGTCTGCCCAGCAGCTAAGCAACCTTTTTCCCCACATAATTTCAAGACAGTCCGGAATAGGGTAGAACAAGAGGTGGGTAGATGGAAGTGGGTGTGAATGTCCCTGGGACAGATTTTATGCAATGAGGTAGGGGACAAAGAAAGATGGAGAAGAAGTGGGAGTAGCTCTTGTGAGTTGCAGCTGAGCTGCTTGTAAGTCTGGCGAGTTCACGCACTCACAAAATTACTTCTATCCTGATATTTCGCCATCACAATCTGTATTGATGTGGGTTTTGCCTCCTTAAGAGATAAGGCCTGGGGCAGATATGGTTCACGTGGTTCAAATCTTACTAGTGGCGTGGGCCTGGGCAAGTCTCAGATTCCTCCTGTGTAAAATCACATTCATAATTTTCATATACAGTATGTATAATCATGTTAATAATTAAAATAACCATGTGGTGCCGTGAAGACCAAACACGACACTGCATAGAAAGCACTTAGTGCTCTGATTGACGTGTAGTAAATATTCAATAAACACTAGCAAAATTTTTGGTTGGGAAGAGAATGGTAAGTCAGGGGAATTCAGGCTCTTTCCTTTCTTCATTTCCTTTCTGGCTCACTTTCTAAATTTTGTTTTCTCCCAGCTAACTGCAATAAAGAATATGTTTGAATTTAGTTATGTGCTTTGGCAATTAGTTTACAGCTATCTCTAGATGTAGCTCGGGATATTTTTCAACCTTGAAGAAACCAGCATGGATGATGTGGAGAGAGAGAGATTGCAGTTAGTGAGAATCAGCAGTCACGTGCTGAGGGAGCTGTGTGTGCTTTGGTCCCTGTGAGGCACCTCTGGGAGGAAGATGGGTGAGGTGCATGCTCTGTCTTTAAGGTGTAAGGTTTACTGGAAATCACATTATTTCCCTTCAGTTCAGTTCCATTCAATTCAGTTTATTGTAGTTCATTTCATGCTTCAGCCAGTTGTAAAATGAAACTGGATCTTAAAATAGCAGCACCAATTATCAGAGGGTTCTGATCTTAGGTAGCTATGGTTTGAGAGGAAAACAGAAATCTGCCAGGCTGAGTCTTGTCTGTCTTGTGGGATTGTGAAATAAAGAGATGTTATCTAGTAAGAAAAGGGGCTAGGAGGTATCATTCATATCATCATGGAAGATATAACTATGAAAGAACCATAAATGTTATTTTTAGAAGGCACCTGTGCTTACCATGATACCACTAGCACCACACAAACGTTATTTATAATGGTAATCAAGAACTCCCAGTAAAAAAATATTTTCTCCAATAAATAATTTTTCGTGAGGGGGGTTCACATAACCATAACATCAATTCTTTATTTCTTCCTTCTATTTATACCCATTCTCACCTATATATATAGTCTCCTTTATAACTTACTGTGATTATTGAGTATTTATTATAATAACATTATAAAAGATCTATCTGTTATATTAAGTCACTAAAGGCACTTGATGAGTTAAAATTAAAGTAGAAAGTTAAACATCTTCATTTGTGCTTTTCATTTACCTAATCCAAAAAAGTTTGTCTTTGAACTGAAGAAATAATTTATATATGTATGCATTTTTTTCTAGACCACCAGAAACCAATAGTTGAAAGACTAAGAAATAATATATATATATGTATATATATACATACACACACACACACACATACATAAATATAAATGTGTGTGTGTGTATGTATTTTTTTCCTAGACCACCAAAAACAAATAGTCTGACAAAGTCAGATTTATAACTCCCATATGTTGGAAACAAATGATAAAGCTACACAGAAGGGCCAAAGAGAATATCGAACTCCTGGTTTAATGTGCAACTAATGCAGTTGGTGATAGAGAACCTTCTAGTCTAGCAGGTCAAGTTCAAGGGGTCTCAAATGTGCCCATTGTTATCGACTCAGGGTCTTAGCCAATGCTCGGTAATGCCTCCAACTTGTCAAAACCTGGTGAATTAGTCACAGGTCACTAGGGACAAGGCGGTTGTCTGATAAAATCAGTTTTGTAGACTCAGTGCAGGGGACAGGACCCTTTGGAAGAGCTGGGAGTGACGGGCGCACTTCCCATAGGGATGGGTCCCATGGAAGAGTTCAGAGGTGGGTCTGATAGAAGCCGGGGCGGGGGTGGTGGTGGTCAATTCTGGATTCTTTGCTGTTCCTGAGTTGGGATTAGGATGAAGGAAGATCAGCTAGGACTATGAGCTGTTGCCAGGCAGGGCCATGTAGCAATGTTGGATCCCCACAAATAGATGAGTAATGTCAAGAGTGCGTCTGCGAACGTCATTGGTGACAAAGCAGAGGTCACACAGGAAGAAGTTGCTAGGACATTGGCCAGCTGCTGCATGACCTTGGGAGAAACAGCATTTCCTGTTAATTACACAGCTGGCTGTATGCGTCTGTCCTCTCAGGCTGATTAACAGCAGGAAGCCTTGGTTTCAATCCAAGTTGATTTTCATTCTTTCAGTTCTAGACAGATTCTTTCTCACTCACATATATACACACACACATGCTGTATATACTGTATGTATAAATATGAAAGAATATATTTGAACATAAAATTTTACATATATATGTAAAAGAAGTAAAATTTGGGAGCAGAGTCCCTATTCATTTATTCACATACTCAAATTCAATGCTAATAGATGCCTACAGGTTTCAGGCTAGACATAATTCTATTTTTAAGCTGAAGAGACCCAGTCACTCGAAACTAAATCTGGAGCTCCCAATCCATTGTTTTCTTTAAAATAATAGGAAACACATGTTTATTTTTCTGGACATGTTAGTGAGAAAAGGTAATGATAGATTGAAGAAAGGTCCAAGATGGGACGTCCTCTCTCTCCCAAAGAAGATGCTTCCAGAAGCTGCAGAGTTGCTCCACCCAGAGATTCCATGCTAACTCAGGAGAGAAATTAGCTGCTGGTAGTGAAAAAATAAAATCTACCCATCCACAGGTGTTGTCCATACACCAAGGGCTGAATTTACGCAGCACTTCATTTCCTGGCACATCAAAAGTTTGCATGACACAGCAGAGATATGGTAATTATTTCCCTGTCCTTAGATGGAAATCTTGGTGATGGATGGAGAACCTCAACTGGCGATTTATAAGTTTTGTGACCAATATGTTTCTCTGGGAATAGATAAATGTCTTGTTTTGTCAAAATCCTATTATTCTGATTTATTTGGCTGTGTTGTCAAGGAAGTTCTATGATAGATGGGGGACGAATTCACTTTTATTTATTATTTATTTATTTTCAGGTTCAAGAGTTAATGTATTGCCCACAAGCCACTTGTAGGGAAAATATTACCACCCTTTCCTTTTGTCTGTACCTCTACATTTATTTGGGGCCTTTTGGAAGTGTGGCTGCAGTTACTTGGAGGGAGTAACATGTTAATTCGGCTTGGTGCCCATAGTGGTTATGGCATCAGCCACATACACTGAGGCTGGCGGGTTCAAACCCAGCCCAGGCCTGCTAAACAACAATGACAACTGCAACAAAGAATAGCTGGGTGTTATGGTTGGTGCCTGTAGCCCCAGCTACTCGGGAGGCTGAGGCAAGAGAATTGCTTAAGCCCAAGAGTTCGAGGTTGCTATGAGCTGTGACACCACAGCACTCTACCGAGGGTGACATAGTGAGACTCTGTCTCAAAAAAAAGAAAAAAAGAAAAAGAAATAACATGTTAATGTAGCAAAACTGTGTTTCCAGATTTGGAGATGAGTTTTCTTTTGTCTTTTCTGGAAAGCAACAGCAAAGTTGTCGTCATCATCATCATCATCATCGTCATGGTGACAGTGCCATCTAGGTTAATTGCAATCAAGTTTCCATTACAAGTGACTTTATATCAGATACACAGACTTACATTGACATAGCTCTTGCCCTCTGGGCATCTCAAATGTAAAAAGAGACCACCATCACAAAACAAGACACTTTCAAACTATAATTAAATAAACACATAAAATTATTAAATGCACGTGCATTTGGTGTTGAAATCTTGCAAAAGCAAATAAAACAAGGAAAACGAGAGGCTTACAAACGCTAGCTTCTAAACATTTGCTTCACTTTTCAATATTTAAAATAGACTCTGTGTAATCCCTCATTCCACCACCTCTTACTGTGTTTTGATTACATCTCAGTTTTTGGATTTGATTCCCTGAGCATAACCAGACACAGAAATTATTTTTAGTTTTCCTTTTAGAATGAAGGTAAAATCAGAGGTAATGCACCTCAAGGATAATCTCTAATTCAATTGATAAACATATAACAGTATTTATGAATGTATCACACGAGCACCTGCTATGTATTATAGTTTATGAATTAATGCGAAATGTGTGTGATGGGGAATTATTATCTACACATCCCTTCCTTAGTATCTGGCATTTTATGATGAGCAGGATTTCCATCTGGTTAATTCAAACCAGGCAGCTAATCTGCATATCCTTAATTATTTGTCCCATATTAGTCCATGAATAGATGTAGGACAAAACTTTGAGATATAGATTGGGTTCTGGGGTTCACACCACCTAAATGTGATAGACTTTTCTGATTTGTGTTAAGATTGGTTTATTTAGACCTATGGAACAGGGCATCTGACCCTATATAGGTCTCAGTTCTGTGGAAATAATCATAAGATATGCTTACCTATAAAGGAAGAGCTTTTGGATATTAGGAACAAAGGCGACTATGAAATTACAGCAATATCGAAAAGGCAAATGAGATTCTGTTACCTCCATAGTATTATTTTATAACATAGTTCTAGCATTTGAGTGGTTTTACATTTCTAATTCATCTAAGATAATTTTTTCTCAATATAAAAAATACACGTTTATTATGATAAATAATGAAACAAAGTAAAAATAATTTGCAATCTCCCCATAAAAGAGAGTCTACTTTTACTTTTATCCTCTTAAAACCATTACTAGTTTGAAATATATGTATTTTTTGTACAAATGTTGAACATATTGTTTTTCTGCATTTCTTTTTCATCTAACATTGTATCAGAGGCATTTCCCCAGCTCATTACATAATATTCAAAGCCTGATATTAATGACTGCTTATTTCATTGTGAGGAAGCAATATTTTTTTTTTCCCCATTTCCTTTCTATTGTACTTTTACCTATCAGGTAATAATTCCTTTTAGAGTTTCTCTTTTAGTTAAATGTATTAGATAACTGTGAAGATGTGAATGTCTGGTGGGGGCCATGGACATAGGGTAATATAAGGGGCTAAGTGGAAAAACCTCTATGAATTTTATATAAATAAGCTAGATTGAGCTAGATTAGGAAATGCTTTTAAACAAACTATCTTTTACTCATTTTCTCTGACATATGCTTTATAAAATGTAGATGTTTAAAAAGAATTAATGCATTGTGCTTATAAGTATTTAAGTATTAAATTTAAGTATTAAATTAAACTTTGAGGTTTAATTTGCTTAACTAATTCCTCTGTCATCTCCCTGTGACCTCAGAAAACCTTAGTCTGAATGCTTAGGGAAGATACAGTGGGAAGAGGTTTACAATGTGATTTTATAACTTGCGCTGATGTCTTGGTACAGATCTTGCATAGTTGCTGTGTTTACAGTGTTTGACAAAGGGAAAGACGGTACAGTGTTGTGTATTTTACACATAGAGTATATAGAACCTATAGAAGAAAAGCAGCTGTCAAATTTTAGAGAGAAATAGCACATAGTTACTGAAGGTTGATTTCTAGAATTCTGGACTCAGAGCTCCAGTTCAATGAGCACAGTTCTGTTAATCAATAGGGTAATCCTTTGATAGCACTGATGTCCAGAAAATCAGAATATGAAAGAGGAAGGAGAATACTGTTTTCATTTTCAATGCAAGACTAAGAAAGGGCTTATAAATTCTGAAAAACATTTGGTTATACCAAAGAGTTACAAAAACTAATCTTCTCTCTCTCTCTGTACCATAACATCATTTGAGTCAACAATGAACCACATATACAATGGTGGTGATGTAAGATTGTAATGCTGTACTTTTTCTATGTTTAGGTAGACAAATACTTACCATTGTATTATACTTACCTATGGTATTCAGGATGGTAACATGATGTACAAGTTCATAGCCAGGGAGAAAGGGGCTATCCCATACAGCCCAGATGTGTGGCAGGCTAGACCATCTAGGTTTATGTAAATGCACTTTGTTGTGTTCATACAATGACAATAACCAAATAATGCACCTCTCAGAATGTAAACCCATTATTAAGTGATGAATGATTTACCCACATGCACACACATACTGGAATTCCTTTCTCTCTTCCTCTCTCTCATAAAATAGTAAAATAAATAAAGGGGAAAGAAAGGGTAACATAAGTAAAATATTCCATCATCATAAAATATAGAAATAAAGGGTAAAGTATAAAAGAGTCAGCTTTTGAAACAAGGAGGAAACTTAAGATCATCTAGTTCTAGTCACAAGCTTTTACAAATGAGGACGAGGAGGCTCTGGGAATGGAAGGGGCTGGTTTCCAACTGGTCCACAGCAGCCTCCACAGCCCTGTATACATTTAGCAAGAGATGGACTTTGGTTATTATTGTAGCACTATTTTTACTCTAAAGCTCTGTCGTAGTTTATAAAGACATGCATCTTCCTGATAATGACTGTATTTCTAAGGTTGTAGCCATTTCTCTAGGAATATTATTTTAAAGGTCTTTGCATGTGAGACACAGAAAAAGGAAAAGAAATCAAAACAACATAAAAATTCCAAAAGAAGTCTTGGTCTTCTGTCAGTTAGATGAGTTATCCAGGCTGCTGACTATTGTCCTGGATACTCACTCACTTCCTGGGTGATCGCAGATGGGCTTTAAATACCACTCATATGCTGATATCTCCAAAAGGCAAATATCTATTTCTGACTGCTCCCTTAAACATCTAACTTGTGTATTTAAGTGACTGCTTGACGCCCCATTTGGTGTCCAATAAGATAATTGAGTATAACAATTATCAAACTTAATTCTGAGTTTCCCGACTTCCAAACTTGTTCCTTCTTCCTAATTCCCATTTCAAGAAGTGGCCATTCTGTTTTTGTAATTGTTTTGGTCAAAAACTCTGTAATCATCATTGCTTTTCTCTTCCCATTCTGCGTCCATTCCTGTACCTTCAAAATATATCCCCAGTATGACTTCTCTTACCTACTTCCCTGCTATCTCCCCGTCCCAGGCACCAAACACCTATTTTCTAGTCTGTTGCCAAAACCTCCCACCTCAGTTTCCACCTTCCCTTCTTGCTTCTCAGAGGTTTATTCTCCACACAGCAGCAAAAACAGCCTTGACAACCACAATGCAAGTCACTGCCTCCTCACACTCCTCGGAGGCTTCCACTCTCGACCAGAGAAAAATCAACACTCCACCATTGCTCATAAGACCTGCTGCAGGTCAAGTACCTCTTATCCCAAATGCCGGGATGGCAAGTGTTTCAGATTTTGGATTTTTTGGGAGTTTGAAACATTTGTATTATACTTACTGGTAGACCATTACAAATCCCCAAACCCCAAATCCAAGCAAGATATTCAACGAGCATCTCCTTGGAGTGTTGACATTCGAAAACTTGTAGATTTTCGAGCATCTTGGATTTCAAATTTTTGGACTTGAGATCTTCAACCTGTATCATCCTTCTCCTTGCTTACTTTGGTGGTCATGGAAAGCTAGGTGCATGTTCCTACCTTGGCAGCTTGGCTTTGCTCTTCCCTCTGCCCAGAATGCTCTCCTACAAATAGGAATGTGGTTTACTTCTTTACTTCATTCAGGCTTCTTACAAAGATCTTCTTCTCTTAGATGCTTTCCCTAAACTAGCCCATTCCATCACTTCATCTCCTTCCCATTTTTGTCTGTCTTTTTAGAATTTCACATTCCCTGAAGTGTGTTTTCCACATATATGTTGTTTTTTCCTTCTCCAAGCTCCATTATAATGTGAATTCCCTTGAAGATTAACACCAAATCTCTTTTGTTCTCTGCTACATCTTCAGTGCTTTCAATAGTCCAGTACATTATAGATGCTCAACAATGATTTATTCATTCAATGCATGATGACGCGTCTATTTTAAAGTGTCAACCTCAGACTATGGTTGAATTTCTGACGACAGTTAGGAAACAGAAAGAATATGTGCTTTGGCTTTGAATAACAGCCTGGCTCGCCTGTTCTCCTTTTTATACTTACGAAGTTCCATGGTTCTGTGTGATTGAGCCAGTTTTTCTCTGCCTCTCAGTGACCACAGTGATCAGAATCCACAACTGAATTTAAGGGAAAGTTGCATTTGGTCCTTTGATTTCTTTGTGATGTTTCTCATTTAGTTGTATTATATTGTCAACTCTTACATTTATATTATTCATACTTTTGGTTAAGATCTGTTAAAGTCAGAAAATCAAGATGGATCATGAGAAAAATTCTAAATAAAGCTATCCCTACGGGCAGACTCTACTGATTTGTGAATTTGCTAACCATTTTTTCCCACATACTGAAAAAGTTTGATTTGCGTTTCTTACGAACCATAAATTAACAACACGCAAGACTGTGACAGATTCACTGAAAGCAGTAAGAATTTGAAATATTGTTAAAACATGCTTTGATTAAAGTCAAAGAAACTGTTAAAAATGATTTTTGCTGTTTTTGAGTTCTTGGGCTAATACGTAATAAATGTTTTCCTTTTAACTGTCTTTGTTTGCTTGTTTTATGTAAAACATTCCCTGCTTCATGAGAAAAGAAATTTTGTTTTATCTGAAGGTTCTCTTTGATCCCCTAGTCTTTTTGTAAACTTCATTGTGGATGTGGGAAATTAAAGTTCAGTGACAATTCCCATGAGGAGGAAAGGACTGAAAAACTAATAATAAAAAAATTGGCTCCAAGAAGGTCCTGCCCGTGTTTCTCTGTGCCTTGGGCAGATCTCTTTTGTCATTGCCCTTCTGCGAAGGTTGAGATTGAGCTCCAACCTCTTTTCCTACAGTAGGACTAGTTGACTTGAATGAAACTTGGCTATTTTCTTTCTTCAAAAAAATAATCATCTATATTTGAAATCCTCCCTTTATTGGCTTTGAAAGTTACACTTCTTGAACTACCACCCTCATTTCTTTCAAAGGCCATTCTCTAAAAGAAGTTCAACAAATAATTTGTGTTTGTGATGTACAACTCATTTCTGCTAATAAGAGACGAACTTATTTCTGGGCAAACTGTTTATCCCAATAGAACAATTCAATCAACTTAAAATGTGGCTTGATGAAAAGTGTCTTCACAATGAAGAATCAGCCCAACACAAAGCACACTGTGCTATGAAACAGATAATTCACTGATGAAGATTTGTATCCATGGAAAGAAAAAGACTTTAGTTAAAAAAAAAAAAAAAAAAAGGCATGTAATAGGCTGCAGAATAAAAAATATTTTTATTTCCATAAAAAAAAAGGAACGGTAGTTCAAATTTTTGTTCTAACCTTCTGGGAGTCAAGCCCCCTGTTATTGATCTAACTTAATTACCAAAATACTTATTTTATTCATTTTTATAGGTGAAGAAATTTGGAAGTTCTAAGATTGCGTAAGTTGGAAAGGTCACACAGCTACTAAGTGGCTGGGGTTGGATTCACATTTAGCTCTGATTCCAAACATCATCTTTTTTTCAATTGCACTACACCACATCTCTCTCCTTTATGCTGTTATTTTTGCATCAATCTGAAAAGTTGAGATATATTGATCTTTCCTAACCCAAATGCTTCAGCTTGTTTTTTCCCCCAAGTTTTCCTATAACCATGATGCTCCAAATTCAACATACAGGGTACTGCAAATTTAAGTAATTTGGGGAAGTCCTTGAGAACTACTGATTTGTCTTTCAATTATATTTAGATCCACACATCCTTTTTATGTTTGTTTTTTTTGGGGGGGGGAGGGGTTTGGTGCTCTCTCTGAGGAGACCCACACATCTTATAAAAAACTAACTTGTGTCTTGAATACAATTATAGCAAATGATTGGAACTTAAGCCTCCCTACAAAGGAAGAACAGTGGAACTGCTTTCAAGAGAACTAGTAAAACCAGACTAGAATTTGTTTTTTTTTTAAATTTAATGATGGCACTGCTTCTTTTTCTACTGAGTACTTCTGTGAATTTAGCATGCTGGGAAGTGTCGATTGTTGTATTTATCATTCTTGCTTCTGGTTGACTATAGGTATAAAGTTTAGACATTACTTAGTCTGTTGTATGTTGCTATAATAGAAGACCTGACAATGGGTAATTTGTAAGCAATAGAAGTTTATTTGGCTCACAACTCCGTAGGCTGGGAAGTCCAAGAGCACAGTGTCAGCATCTGTGAGGGCCTTGGTGTTACATCCCCCCATGGCATAAGACAGAAGGACAAGGCAGCTTGAAAGCAAGAGCAAGGGCAAGCTGAACTTGCTTTTCTAACATCCTCTTATAACAGCAAACCCACTCCTGTAATAAGAACATTAATTAATTCACAAGTGGAGGCAGAGCCCTTCATTCTCACTCTTGCATTGGGAATTAAGTTTCCCACACACAACTTCAGGTGACCCATTCAAACCACATCACCATCTCACTTTCATAGGCCATAGTTTTTGAAATGCTATCTCAGTAACATAGAAACGAAAACTGGTAATTTTACCATCTATCTTGCCATCAGGTAAGAGCCTGATTACCGGCTGACCAGCCAGCCAGCTGTCACTCCATCAGAGATGTTAAAATACTTCCCTGGTTATGAACCACCACCAAAGATGTGATGAGAAGGATAACTTTTGTAAGAAACATTTTGATATACTACTTCAAAAGGAAAATGGAGGAATGGGTAAGTCATAGTCAATTTTTAGGACAGTAAAATTATTCTGTATGATATTATAACGGTGAATATATGACCGTAGACATTTTTCAAAATTCTAGAGCTGCACAACACACAGAGTTGAACTCAGAGTAAACTGTGAACCTTTGTTAAGAATAATAAGACATAGCTGGGTATGGTGGCTCATGCCTATAATCCTAGCACTCTGAGAGGCCGGGGCAGGTGGATTGAGCTCAGGAGTTCAAGACCAGCCTGAGCAAGAGGGAGATCCCGTCTCCACTAAAAATAGAAAAAGTAGCCAGGCCTGGTGATGAGCACCTACAGCCCCAGCTACTCAGAAGGTGGAGGCAGGAATATTGCTTGAGTCCAAGAGTTTGAGGTTGCTATGAGCTATGACATCACAGCACTCTATCCAGGGTGACAGAGTGAGACTCTGTCTTAAAAAGAGAGAGAGACAGAGAGAATAATAATATTAATGGGGATTCATCAATTCTAACAAATGTATCACACTAAGGCAAAATGCTGCTAAGAGAATCTCCATGATATAGGCAGAGAGGTATATTCTCTTGCACTTCCTGCTTGGTATTTCTATAAACCTAACACTGCTCTAAAAGTTAATTCTACTGTTTATATCTACGCTTTTAAGAAGTCTATTAAAAAAAGAGGAAATAAGGGCATGCCTTAGTCCCAGCAGAGGCATGTTTAAGTAATAATAGATGGCCATTGTTGGTAAAGAACCTTCTCTGGGAGAATGAGGATGTAATTGCAGAGCTTCTATATTGCAGGGACTTTAAGTTTGCAGTCAGAACTAAATTGCTCTGGGCGATTAGGAAGAGAGAATGCTCTTTCTCTTAACACCTTATATTAAAGAATATTGGTTTGAAGGGACATCAAATAGTATGGTCAGGTGGCCACATGATTTGGCTTGGGTGGCTCCTATGGCCCAAGGCTGATCTGGCAGTGAGCTCTGGTCCATCATCCTGGCTCTTGACTCTGCTGGCACAGGGCTCCTCTCTCTCGTGAGAGGCTGGTGGGATCTCAGCCCTGTGGGTCATTGTTTGCAGCCAGATGGTAGTGGCTACGAGGGTGGAGGGAGGAATATTGCTGCCTAACCCACTGCTCCTCCTGGCAGGATGCACTGGGGACCCACCTTAGAATGATCCTATCCTGACTTCATATTTTGGCATGGCTTTTAAGAATTAAAGGTCTTCCGGGCAGCGCCTGTGGCTCAAAGGAGTAGGGCGCTGGCCCCCTGTGCTGGAGGTGGCGGGTTCAAACCCAGCCCTGGTCAAAAACTCCAAAAAAAAAAAAAAAAAAAAAGAATTAGAATTAGAGGTCTTCCAAAGGGTTTCTGTGTATTCTGTTAGTGAAACAGACACAGGTCAACATTCCTACATATCTGAATTCAAGATTATCTGTATTTAATACTTACTCTTCAGTGGCAAAGAAAATTTTCACTCAATCTTAGAGCAAGTTAAAGACACACACAGTTCTTTGTTTATTCATTTTTTAACAGATTTCCTGAGTAGCTCAAAGCACTTCATGAATATAAAATTATTCAGTAGATGGGATTAAACCTGTCATGTAAATTAAGCTGTGTTCATTCGATTAAAACAAAAATTATATACCTCCATGTCTGTATAAAAAATACCTAAAACAAAATAGCAGTGTTAAGTGCAGAAAGGGCTATTGAATTTTACAATATTATAACAAATGGCCTGAATGGAAATTGTGTGATTGTTTCTCATTTCAAGAGTTTTAATTTCTTTTGTCTAATGATGATATTAGCTCATAATTCCTAATAGACTTACTAATGGTAGTATAGTAGTTTTCTTCTTTTGCTTGACTGAAAGACCAAAAGAAAAGGGAACACAAAAGAGATGAAGGTGGGTGGGGGGAGAATGTTCATATGAAAAGTACAGACTGTGCAGCTTAACATTTTAATTTTAAATGTTTGTCCAAAATCACCAAGTAGTGGAAGATGGTGATTGAGAATCCTACGGTGCATCTTACAAGGGTACATGTGAAACTTACTAAATGTAGAATATAAATGTTTTAACACAATAACTAAGAAAAAGCCAGAAAGGCTATGTTAACCAGTGTGATGAAAATATTTCAAATTGTATATAAAAGCAGCGCATGGTACCCCATTATCGCGTTAATGTACACAGCTATGATTTAATAAAAAAAAAAAAAAAAAAAGATTGAAAATCCTGCATAATTTAAATATCTTCTTCACTATTCACAGGAATCAATAAAAGGGATCTTCTTGTCTTTCAGGTCACCCTGGAGGGCTCTCCCAGCAGGCTTCCGTGCCCAACGCTGCTCTAAAGTCACTCTTGTTAATGGCCCCAGGGAATCTCCTCTTGCCAGAGTTGTCAACATTGTCATCCTCTTGCCTACCTATTAGCAATATTTGGCAGAGTTAACCATGCAGTCCCTTCCATATCACTGGCCTTTCTTTTTCAGTCTCCTTTGCTGGGTCATTCTCATCTTTAAATCTTTAAATGCTGGGGCACCTTGGGGCACAGCCATCTTCCCCACCCCTCATCTTCTTGCCTGAAAATCACCTGCTAACTATCATCCTTTCAGAGATTCTCTCTCTCTCTTAAGGTGTTTCAAAATTAACACGTCAGAAACTGAATATTTCATTCCTTCTGCCCCTTAAACCTGCTCTCCTTTGGCAAATGACAACTCTTTTCTTCCAGAGATAAAATCTTGGCCCTCTCACTGAAATGAAGAACTCAGGGAGTTTCTTGTCTGTTTCTGAAGTGAATGGTCTTTCCTGTCGAACCAGAGTACAGGCCAGGAATGTGGATGGACTTTGGATGGTTGCTAGGTTACTTGCCACTGTCTCTCCTCTGCTGGCTGTTTACAGTGAAGACTCATAGACGTGTGAGATTTTCAACAGGACAAGAAACTCTTTGGAGGCTTACTTATGAAAAGGAGTAAGTCAAACATACGAATCAGGAAAACACTTGAACATTTTTTCTCTTTCCTCCTAGAAAATACAGTCCCAAGTATATAAAATGGAATTGAAATTGAAAAAAAATAAATAAATGCTTTCAGAATCTTAGTGTCAAAACAAATGGTTTTGGCTATAGCGTGAGCCTCAAGAAAGATACCACTCTGCGCGTAGGCCGTGGGGTAGGGCAGATTCCATCTAGACAGAAAAGCACATAACAGAAAGGGGCTGTTATTTTAGAATTTTTAGATACTTATATTTACCATTCAAATAAATGAAAGAGAGTATATTACATATAGAATGTTTAGAGAAGTGGTTTTTTTAACTTTATCAAAAATCATAATATCTAACTATCAATCAGAATGCATTATTATGAGAGATTTCTCCAGTCAATCAAGAATCACTAGAACCTTCATGGGAATGGGTTGCCCAAGTTTAGGGTTCTCCTCAGAAGCTCCCTGTTGGATGCCTTGTTTACAAGGAGTCTACTGGGCTAGGTCCCTCGTTCCTACACCCTGATGATATTGTTATGGTGAACCTCTGGGGTGTATGTATTTTTTTTTTAAGTTAGGTAACCTCTTATTTACCAATCAAATATACTTTTCTTATTATATGACTTTGTCATAACACAGAGAAAGAAAAGGGGAAAATAGTTCTAAGAGGTTAACAAAAAATATAATAGTTCATAATATGTTATGTACAGAAATGGGAATTGCCTTGAACAATACGGCTAAAAGATACTTCATAAATCCACTTAATTCAGATTGGTATATTGTGTTGCCTGTTGACAAAGCTCCTAGATATCACCAAAGTAATAGGCAAAAATAATATTCTGTACTTTTGCATGAGATGAATAAAACATCGAGGAAGTGAAATGTCATCTAAATACTCTGCCTTACACTTTTTCTCAAAATAGGAGACTAAGGATCAATAAATGAAGTATAAACCCAAGTAAATGACCTATAAATTTACATCTTACACATTCTCTTTTGATGGAGAACGTGAAGGAAACAGCATAGCAAGCCAGTCATTTCTCCTTGGGGTCCTCCGACAATCGTCGGCTGTTGGGAAGGCCTAGCTAGATTTCCTCCAACGCTCTTATAATTTTCTATTCCTGTAATAATTTATCCCCCGATCACAGATGCTGCTTCTAAAGTTTCCAAGTGTTTCCCCCAATGAAGTTCAAAGATATTTGGAAATCTCCATTTACTCTCTTTTATTGATCTACTCTTAAAATATGCTCCTGAAATTATTCCAGCAGTTCCCAGGGTATGTCTTTCACATCAGAGCTCGGGCAGAGAGAAGCTGGGGTTGTCCCTGCAAGAGATTTCTGCTTATACGCATAGAGTTTTCTCCATCCATGGATACTAGAAGTAAAATTGCTGTGTTGGTACCAAGGATGGGGTGTGTGGAAGACTAGGAAGGTGTCAGGGGACATCGGGGAGGGGGGTTGTTTTCTAAGCCCAAGTTGTATTTTTCCTGTTATTTATTAAATTGAGTTCAATCAGTTTAATGTAGTGAGTATTTATTAAGTAGTTGATCATGTCATGAAGACTGTGCTAAGTGTAGACAAGGCCTTTTTAGTGGTAGGGGGGCATAGCCCTGATGATCATGGAACTTGAACTTATTAGAGGACAAGACTTGTACCCATGTGAGAATGGAAGTCATCATAATAGACCATAATAATTTACTATGTCCCAAGAGCTGTGAGTGGTATCATTTGATGACTTAATTCTGAAGGCTCCCCAGAGGGATTTATTTTCTGCTTGTTTCCTGTATTTTGACTGTGCTGTTATTGGGGACATAATATTAAATAAAGAAAAGGGAATCAGTTTTAAAATTTCAGTCTGGGGCTCTGTCCTTAAGCTCCTTCTCTAGTTTTTACTCGGTGTGTCAGTGTGGGTGGAGGGCAAAATATTTTTCTGTATCAAATACATTGTGTGAACTAAGGACTTGTTCTCTAAAATCCCACTTGACACAAGAACCAATTTGGAAAGCAAACAATTCTAGCATGTAATTAGACAACTTCCATGTTTCCCAACTATAGTCATCCTCCTTTCTTTCCTCCTTTCCTTGAGTTTCTGTTTTCTTATTCATCTTGACACGAGAGATACCAGGATCATTGTGGTCCATGACTTATCATTGAGATAGAAACTTTTTTTTAACCAGTTTAATTTCAACTCCAGATTTTCCTGCATCAAAAGCTAAACCTTATCCAGATTCCCTGTTGTGCTGTGGTTTGTCAGGGTCCTTTCCCAAGCTGTCATGGGGATGTAAGTAGCCACTGCTTTGCCTCTATTTCTTCATCTTCAGATGCTTAGCCCAGGTACAATTTTCAGTTATGTTCTTCTGCCTCTGTCTCTCTCTCTCTTTCAGACATGGCGTGAAGAAAACCCTGATAGGGAAAGAGAATGATCCTTATTAATAGTACGTCATTAATACATGATTCATAATTGATAATATTTTTTCTTTTATTTTTAGTTTATGTATAATAAATATACATATTTATGGGATCCAGAGTGATATTTGGCTACATCCATACAGTAGGTAGTGATCAAATCATGGTGATTAGCATAGTCATCGCCGCAAATGTTTATCGTTTGTGTTGTGAACATTCAAAATTTTCTATTTTTTAAAAAATGCACAATGAATTAGTTAGCCATAGTTACCCCAAAATGCTGCAGACCACCAGAACTCATTTTTCCTATCTAGCTGTGATTGTGTATCCATTAACCCTGCCCTGTGGTCCTCAACCCCGGGTGAGGAACGGTACCAGTCCGTGGCCCGCTGGGAACCTGGTACCCCCTCTGCACATCGGCAGTGGCACTAGATTCTAACAGGACCAGGAACTCTTCTGTAACCTGTGGTTGGAAGGGATTTAGTCTGCACGCTCCTCACAAGAGTCTGGTGCTTCAGCAATGGAAAGCAGCTGTGAATACAGGTGAAGCTTTGCTCACTTCCTGCCCACGCATTTGTGAAGAGCCAGGTGAATCCCCTTTGCACTAGGAGAGGATCAATTTCCCGAGAACGCAAATGTCAGAGGCTTTAAAAGTATGCTGGAGGCCACTTCAAACCTCCGTACGTTCTGGATGGAAGTCGAGGTGGAATATTCTGAGGTTACCACAGAACTACTGCAGAGCCAGCTTGTTGGGACCCCAACCTGGGACAGTGGTGAGCAAAGGAAATGGCGCTGAGGAAATTACAAAACTTACACCAAACCTGGTGCATAAAACCTGGAAGCTTGTAAGGGCATACGCTGCTCCGTGTGCCTGATGGCAGCCTGAAAACAATGCAGCCTCCTCTGTCCTGTTTCCTGGAATCTTTTGGGGGGAACATGAAAGAGTATGCCTGCAAGGAGGTCCAGCAGCGAGCCCTCAGCTCTCAGGGTTAAGAATAAGAGAAGGGAGGTTACAGCCATCAGGAAGGCTGGGTCAAGGGGAAGCAAGGACCTGGGGGTATTGGAACATCTGAAGAGGCCAGATCATGGTGCAAAAAAAGAGGGGGTGCAGAGAGCAAGTCTCACCTCAGACAGACATCTCCGCTTCTCCAGCCTAAGCTACTAACTATTAAATAGTTGGTGGTCTCAGCTGCCTGTACTGCTGATTTCCCCACACAGGGATAGTCACAGAGACATTCCCATGACTGGGCACTATACCCTGAGTTGGAAGGTCTGTGAGGAATTACACCTGCTTCCCCTCCCAACATCCTATCTTTGCAAAGCGGAGTTTCTGCAGTGACAGCAATCGAAATGAGATTATAGAGAAGTCTGAACATAAGCAACATAGTTTGGGTGTCACTGTCTCCTGTCACCCCCAAATGGGACCATCTGGCCGCAGGAAAACAAGCTCAGGACTCTGACTGATTCTGCATTATGGTGAGTTGTATAATTATTTTGTTATACATTACTGTGTAATAGTAATAGAAATAAAGTGCACAATAAATGTAGCACACTTGAACCATCCTGAAACCAGCCCTCCCAACCTCCATCCCCTGATCCATGGAAAAATTATCTCCATGAAACTGGTCCCTGACGCCAGTTTGGGGAGCGCTGCATTAACCAACCCCTCCTCATCCTTCCCTTCCCTCCCACTACCCTTTCCAGCCTCTAAAGTGTATTACCTACAATTCTGCTCTCTACCTCCACGAGTTCAGCTTGTTAAAGCTCCCACATGTGAGAGAGAATGTGTTCATCTTTCGCCGCATTACTTCTTTTATAATGTCACATTGCTGTGAATGACAGGATTTCATTCCTTCTTATGGCTGGATAGTGTACTCTGTGGTGTACACATACCATTTTCTTTATTTGTCTGGGTAGCTGCTTAAGTTGACTGTCCGCCTTGGCCATAGTGAACAGTGTTGCCATAAACATAGGAGTGCACATATCCCTTTGATACACTGATTTCCTTTCCTTGGATAAATACCCAGTAGAGGGATTCCTGGATTACATGGTAGCTCAACTTTTAGTTTTACAAAAAAACTCCATGTTTTTTCAATAGTGGCTGTTACTAATTTACATTCCCACCAATATTCCTTGCCAGCATCTGTTATATTTTGTTTTTTTGGAGACAGACTCTCATTCTGTCACCCCTGGTAAAGTGCTGTGGCATCATAGCTCACAACAACCTCAAGCTCTTGGGCTTAAGTGATCCTCTTACCTCAGCCTTCCAAGTAGCTGAGAATAAATATAGGTGCCCATCACAATGCTCGGCTATTTTTTAGAGACAGGGTCTCGCTCTAGTTCGAGGCTAGTCTTGAACTCTTGAGCTCAAGCAGTCTGCCTGCCTGGGCCTCCCAGAGTGCTAGGATTATAGGCATGAACCACAGCACCTGGCATTTATGTCTTTTTTTGATAATAGCCCTTCTAACTGGGGTAAGACAGTATCACAGTTTTGATTCGCATTTTCCTGATGATTAATGATATTAAACACTTTTTCATATTTGTTCAATCGTATGTCCTTAATTTTTTATTTTTTCATATTTTAAATCAAATATTTTTTTTACTCTAAATTTGCTAGGATAGTAGATCTTAAATGTTTTCACCTGGCCATACACACATGCCAAAGGTAATTATGTGTGGTGATGGATGTAAATCTGATGTGATAATCATTCCTATGTATATATGTCTATGTAATCACCATATTATATATCTTGTGAATTATACCTCGATAAAACTGCAAAAAAATTCCAGCCAAATTTTCTCCCAAACCCTGCCCCATAAAAGATGTATCCAAATCCTGGAATTTTTGTGTGCTCAAGCATACAGGGCTTTCCTATTTACTTTACATGTACATCTGGTCTTCATGAAGGAGTTTTTTAAAACTTCTAAATTTTTTCAGAACAAGAGTTGTTGGTTTGACTTACATATAATCCAACTTCTCAGAAAATGTCACTTGGAAACTAATCTAGTAATAGAATTCTTCAAAAATTGTCTCAGAAAGATGTTGTATGTATGATTTATGACAGAGTGCATGTTAAATAAAAATTTAAAGAAAAGATTTGTATGGATCTTGTGAGATTAGAGATGGTTTATTGATGATTGTTAAGGTTTAAATGGGTGGGGAAGGGAGGGCAGACGATTTTGGAAAGGTTTAGATAAAACGGAGTTTTCTTAGTCACCCATGCTGATTGATTTTGGTGGCTAACTGATTGCTTTGTTCTTCATTATTGCTGAGGTGGCTTCTGCAAATTGGCCATTGTAAATTGTATCGACATGAAATAGATGAGTTTCAGAATCTTTAGAAAATATCAGTAGTATCAGGATACTTTTAGCTTCCTTTGTAAAAGAATTAGAACACAAATAGTCATTGCAAAATGATGAGTTTTTTTCATGTTTGGAGGACTTTATTTAAATGCACAGCACCACCAGACCCAACTTCCAAGAGAGAGAGAGGATTCTGAAAAAGACGAAACTCAATTGCACCGTAAGACTGCCCAGTTACTGAAATCCTTGCTACTGGCTAGAAAAGCTAAATAGCCTTTAGAATCTGACCTTCGTCAGCATCTGGGAAGTTTCAGTAAGAGAATTTTCTAAAAATACATTTGGCAGTTGTCAATAACTCTTTCATAGGTGAATAAGCACAATTTTAAAATTAATATGCTCAGGATGTCACAAGCTAAAATCGTAAACTAGAAAAAGTCTGGTGTTTGTAAGCAATTAAATAAATGAGTAGCTAATAACACCATAAAGCCTTACAATAGCAAGTATATGGTGATTTAATATTTACTGGATTATATGTGATGGAAAAACTTTTGGTATTTGTGTGTTTTAGTTGGTAGGTTTGACAAATGTAATATCTCTTCCTTTCTCCCAGAAAGCCAGTATTATTTATGTTCATTGCTATTTTTCAAAAGGCTATGTAGAATAGCAAATACATATTTATATCTAATTCATTTTTTATTATTTTTTTTATTGTTTGGGATTCAGTGAGGGTACAAAGAATTAGGTTACACTGATTTCATTTGTTAGATAAAGTCCTCCTTATGATTGTGTCCCACCCCCAAGAGGTGTGCCCTACACCATGACCTCCCCCCTCTCCCTCCTCCCCTCTCCCCACTTGCTCATTCCCCTCCCCCTCCCTTGTATTAGCTCATCTACTGCCTTCATATTTGAATAGAGCATATTGGATTCTTGCTTCTCCATTCTTGTGATGCTTTACTAAGAAGAATTTGTTCCACCTTCATCCAGGTTAATACAAAAGATGTAAAATCTCCATCTTTTTTAATGGCTGAATAGTATGCCATAGTATATGTATATCACAGCTTGTTAAGCCATTCCTGGGTTGGTGGGCATTTAGGCTGTTTCTACATTTTGGCAGTTATAAATTGAGCTGCAATAAACTATCTAATGCAAATGTCCTTTTGATAAAAGAATTTTTTCTTCTTGGTAGATGTCTAGTAATGGGATTGCAGGATCAAATGGGAGGTCTAATTTGAATTCTTTGAGGATTCTCCATACTTCCTTCCAAAAGCGCTGTATTAGTTTGCGTTCCACTAGCAGTGAAAAAAGTATTCCTTTCATCATCCACGCCAGTAGATCTAATTCCTAATGGATTAGTTGGTTTCTGGATGAAAAATTCAACCCACTTAAAAAAAAATTTTGAACAAAAATTTTGTTCTTAAACACTGACCTTAACCACTTATCCGATTTCTTGATCATCAGCTGGTCTCAAGACTTAACTTCTTACATGAAACTTTTTCCCACCTTCACAGTCTACAGTATATTCATTTAATTTGCTTTATGGCACTGTGGGATAAAAGTTTCAAAGTATATTTTGCTTTTTTGATAAGATTTGGGTTATTGTGAATCCATCCATGCTCGCATCTGTTAAGGGTTATAATAGTTGGAAAAGAGAGGCAGGGGTAGTATCCCTCAACTTTCAGGAGGGAAAAAACTCCCTCCTGAAAGTTGGAAAGAATGAGACAAAAGTCCATGCGTGGGTTAGTGAACTTTTACATCCTAAGAGGAATGATACTCTGTTTGTGAGAATAGCTGACTTTATGTATTCAGGTTGATGGAGACCAGTGTGAAAGTTACAGAACTTGATGGCCAGACCCCTGACAAAGGCTAAGAATGCAGGTATGAAAAATGGCCTCCCAATGTAAACTGCTACTTATAAGCTTTTGAAATTTGCCACTATTGGGGTGTTCTTGGGAGCTCAGAGATCCCTCAGTAAAATTCCTTCTATACAGTTGACTCTTCCCAAAATTCTTCATATAATTTCTTTCCTTTTCTCACTAGAAACACATAGGACTAGCAAATTGTCGCTCTTAACAATGTGTGCAACTTCCCTAGAACACAGTTATAGGCACTGCAATGAGTGAACCCTATAATATTTAGAAAATTCCAGCAGATAATTTCTCTATTCAGGGTTGTGTATGCGGCTGTGAGTGAACAAAGAGGTTCTGCCCGTTGAAATAATGAAATTAACATAGCATGCTGCCCATACCTATCATTTCTGTCCCAGGGAAGTAATAACAAGAGGTCTCTTTTCAGTAATAATTCATTGAGCTGTACTCTCACCTTTTGGCTGAGGGAGGTAAACAACCCCAGTGTGTTTGCTGTCCAAGGTGAGATGCTGTGCCAGCTCAGAATTGTACACCGGAGACTTTGGGAATGAAAACACCTTTGGCTGTGGCCTGTGAGGCAGTCTGTGTAATTTATGTGTGTTGCATAGCATTTCCGGGAGTAAAGAAAAGGGAAGAATAGGGGATTACTTTATCCCTCTGTGTCTTGTACACTGAAATATCCATCTTAAAACCCATTCTAGCTCCCTTAAGGGGGTCATTCCTGGTTTAGGCAAGGGACTAAAAATGATGGTTTTCCTAGAGGACAGATCAGCTAAGTAATTCCCTTCCCATTGCACTACTTTTTAATATCACAAGTTTTAAATCTTTATGCATTAAAAACAATATCATCCCACTCTTTGACATACCCCTCTATTGATTCCAAATCCCAAGAAGTTTGCCCATTTGGACTTTTCTTCCCATTCAGATACCTGTGGAGGTGCATGAAGCCCCAAAGGACAAATCATAAATCTTTCCGGAATTTACTCTGAAATCTCAGCTTTGTTAACAAGTACTGCCATCACCAATTAATTTAATACTTTAAATATTGTTTTGCATTGTTCTCCTACTGTTTCAAATGAATCAGGGTGGTTTTGCCAAATTATTTTCAAGATATGTAATTATAAAGCTTTATAGAAAAATGTTTTGTTGAAGCATGAAAGTATTGTTGCCCCTTTCTTTTGGTGAGGTCACATACCAAAGTTTGAGACAATAGAAAAGATCCAATAGAGGCAGAGAGAGCTGTACGGTGGTCCCTATTTTATAAGGATTGTTCTTTCAGAAATTTGATTTTATCTTACCTGAAGAGTTGAAAGTAAAAGTTTTTGGTCTTTCTTCAATCATAAAAGTGAAAGGTGGTTCCTATGGAAATTTTATAGCTCCACTATAAAGTGGAGCTTGGAGGCACTGTGTAGAGCAATCCCCCTGGCACTTCCTGACCCTGGTCCAGCTCTGTGCAGTGGGTTTGTGTTTGGTCAGTCCCCACACTGCCAAGCCCTTCCACTGGCCAGTCTCAGCCAGCACGTCCTGTAGCCCTGCGTCTCCTGTTTCTGTGCTAACTGCGATGTGTGGTAAAGATACAGGATGGTGACACACCTGTGTATTCCATTTAATCAAATAATTGGAAGTGACACATTTCAAGAGCATTCATTCGACATTAACCGAGGGCTTCTGTTACCTAGACACAGTGCTTGGTGTGGAGATAGGAATAGGACTATTCTGTCTCTTGACAGTCTAACTGGGGAATCTGACACTCATCATTCTTTATTCTCAAAATTGGTTACTGTGAAATAGGTGTGAAATAATAGGAGAATAGCCAAAGTGCTACAGGAGTCAAAAGACAGAGCATTTCATAGATGAAGTGGCGTTTTGTCTGGATCTGTGAGATCAAAGCAACACATTTTCCCTGGGTCTACCAGCAGTTCTGATCTCACCTTTAACCAGGGATAAAGATCATGAGATCCTCCCCACAGGCAAAGGCAGAATTATTCACATATCTATAAAACAGCCATGCACAACCTCAGTGTGGTTCTGTGGCTCATAAAAATTGATGGTAATTTAATGTTTAAAAATTTAAAGTAATAAAGCAAAAGCTCTGGGTCTTATCAAAGTCTTTGGCATGGTGACATTTGTTCAATAGTAAAATAGCCTACAATTTCTATAACAGATTCTGCCAAGTGGTTCCCTGAATCAATTTTCCTTAGCACACAAATGAAAAATGAGTTTATAAGAACTGCGAGCTCCTCCAACAGAGGTACAATGTTGTAGATAAAACCACAAGATTTCTGAATTCTATAATGAGTTATGAGGCTAGCCAGCCAACTGGGAACAAAATGTACTACCCTGTCGCTGCCTGGACCTGAATGGATTGGATGTTTCCATCACGCATCTGACTCTCCTAGTACATATAGAACTGAGTTCAATTGCAGAGCTGACATATCCAGTTTGTCTGAGATTCTTTGAAAACATCAAGAATAATAAAGTCTGAGTGACCTGTCACTTTTCCCACTGGAATTTTCTTGCCTTCTTGATATTCTTCTAGAAACTATCAGTGAGACTCAGGATATTGCTGGAAGAGTAGCTAGTCTTACTGACTATCCCCAGATTGAAGCAATTGCCCCTGTCTCTGAATTCTTACTGCCACTCTCTGAATGATTCATTTAGTTAATGAAATCCTGCATCCCTTTAATATGATTTCTAGATATTTGAACTCTCAAATCCCATTCCATAAGATTTCTTATTTTTATGCCTAATGTGTCTGACAAAATTACAGTTACCTCGATGCCCAAGGTAGACTTTCTAAAATACACCCTCACTTGTGGCCTTGCAATTTAAAACATATTTGATGTTATTTTAATTGCTTCTGCTGGGAAAGTTCTATCTCAGAAGCTTTTAAAAACGATATTAATAGAGGTCTTACCCACAAATGTTGTTTGAGATGCTTGCATGAGTGAGGGTTTAAAGTAAGGTCACCCCAAGAAGTATGAGAGTAGTATGACCCCAAGAAGTATGAGAGTAGTATGCATCGTGGGTGCTGATAATGAAAATAGAGTTGAAGAGCACTAATGCACATTTTGGCTTCCTTGTAATTGTACCAGGACAAGCTCTGCTCATGGAGTAGAGGTTAGGTATGTAATCGTGTGCATAGGAGTTCTCTCGAGGCTAATTGGAAGTGAGAGTAGCGTGAACAGAATGAACAATCTCTCTAAGTGCCTCTGTTTTCCATTCTGCAGTAGCATTATCCAAGAGCCGAGCTATCATTTGGTGAGGTTAGGGGAGAGGAGCAGGCAACTGAAGATGTTCTGAGACAAGGTTGAGAGGGGGGAGGCTTTCAGGTTTTCAGACCAGCAGAGGGTTTAAGAAGCAGCAAATTATCCCATTTTATGATTTCAGGTCTGACACATAAAGAGCTTGGAAGTCCTCATTCCCATCCTTACAATTAGAAATAAGTAAAATAATCTGAAAATAAAGGATTTTTCTTGGAGCAATTAGAGATCTTAGATTATAGGGCAAATCATCAGTGTGAAATCTTCAGAAACAGAAGAATGTAGAGAATCACAAGATCTGCTTTCCTAGTGTAGAAAGCACAGGCGCCGTAATCTAGATGAATACTAAAGTGATAATTTTGACAAATTGTTGGAGGATAAGTGTACACTAGCATGAGAGTGGTACGTTCTCAGGGCCCACAATCTCAGAAGAGGGGTACAGTACACTTCCATGAATGTTACTTGTAGGGACCCCAATAGGTTATGATGATGAATAGCCAAGAACTCCCTCATCTTTCTGAATGAGAGGGAGAACTGGCCATTGTGAAATACACCCGGAGCTTTCTCCATAACAAAGGCCCACTGCAAACGGAAAAGACTTTATCTAAGCTTCATCCAGAAGGGAGGACAATTACCCAAGTCCAACACCCTGTAGCCTTCCTGATTAAAGTTAAGGCACAACACTTGTAAAAGTCACATCCCAAGGACACAGGCCCAGTAAAAGACTCAGATTTAATCATAAGATTATGAAAATCTTGCACTCTGTAACGTGGTTTGGGGTAATTTGGAAGTGGAGTTATATTAGTTTTAAATGGATACTGAAAACTCTAGGGCAAGCAGTAAAAAATTAAAATGTGAAAGAGGTATAACTAATAAGCTAAGAGAAGAGAGAAAATGAAGACATATAAAATGTTCAGTTAAAACTAGAGGAAGCAGAAAAGGAAAAGAAAAAAAATCACAAATTGGGGTTTTCTTTGTTTCTGGATGGTGTGCAGATTTCTTGAGCAACATTCTACTCCTAGCTGTCCAGGATGACCTATTTGCAGTGCTTTAATTTTTTAAAAACCATCAATTCATTAAATTAAATTGTGTTTGCTGAAAGGAGGCAGTTCAACATGCCTTAACGTATGCTTTCAGTGCAGTTGACCTTTGAACAACATGACTTTGAACTGCATGGGTTCACTTACACATGGATTTTCTTCCACCTCTGCCACCCCTGAAGCAGGGTCACACCTTGTATTCCTCCTCTTCCTCAGCCTGTCAAGACGACAAAGGTGAAGACCTTTACGATGATTCATTTCCAATTAATAACTAGTAACTATATTTTCTCTTTCTTATGATTTTCTTAGTAACTTTTTCTTTTCTCCAGCTTACTTTATTATAAATGCATAGTATATAACACATACAACAGACAAAGAATGTGTTAACGGATTATTTATGTTATCATTATAAGGTTTCCAGCCAATAGTAGGCTACGAGTAGTTAACTTTTGGTGGGGAGGGTGTCAAAAGTTATACACAAATTTTTAACTGTGTGGGGTATCAGTGCCCCCTTATCCCTGCTATGTTCAAGGGTTCACTGTACTTTGAAAAACTGCCTCCAACCCACTGATTTTTGGAGAGTCACTGGCTTTTGGAAGGTCATATTAAAGTTCCAAATTTACTCCCAGTAAAATGCATACAGACACAGCCCTATAAAATGCTTTACATGACTTTGAGGAGCCCTGACCACTCTTGCCTTCATCCATGGCTCCTCCAGAAACAAATTCTGTGTTACACAAGCTTGCACTACTGTTCTGTGCTTTTAGAGTAAAAGCATACATATTATTATTCTCTTGTAAGACCAGATGTGGGGAAGAACTTACAGTCTGTACTCTAGGGAGGCTTCCGCCTGCTCAGGGTTTGTCCTTCCGTGTTTGGTTGCCCTGATGGGCTGAAATCCACCCACAGGGAGTGAGCAGAGACCTCAGGTAGTGATTAGTGCAATAGAAAGTTTTTTGTACAACTAAATACAGGTTTGCTGCCAAAACAAAAAAGCACGTACTAGAAGCAGAAGTGCTAATGTATCCATTTATAAATACTGAGGGGAAATATTGCTTTTTTTTCTATTACCTATAAGATTTGGCATGTCTGTTTTTTGAAATTATCTTTTATTTTTATTTATAAATATTGTCTATTTTTTGAGACTTTGGAAAAAAATAAGAAGTTAACTGATGATTCCATACTGAACCTCAGGGTCAAAGCATTCTACAATAGACATACTCCTATTTGACAATGTGAATGTTACTTTTTTTGCATTATTACTATTATTACTGCTCAATAAAAAAACTGAATATAAATAAATGTCAAATAAAAATTTGTAAAGCCTATGATAATTATATCAATGCACAAAAATAAATCATGTGAAATGAAAAAAAAATCTTCCATTTCCATTTTTCCAAACTCTTAAAATCACATCCCCATCATTAAAACATCATTTACATGTTCCCAATAAATGTGTTTGTTTAAAAAAGTATACCCAGATCCCCTGTCATGTTGTATAAAAAATATTAGAAAAGCATAGTTTCTATTTTATTTTTAGGTACAAATAAATAACAATAGAAGTTCTAATATTTTCTTCACCCAGCTTAATGGAGTGTCTTATGCACTCTCTAAAGCTCATAGATTCAGTTCTGGTGACCATGATGTTAGGTCAAAAAGGGATCTGGGTGGGTATTAATAAAGCAGAGCCCTAGTGCTGTGAAGCCATCCTACATGATACCTACTGTATTCAATGGAAAATCTGAGAATATCATAGATCATTTTTTCATTTTAATTTATGAAGAAAGCAAACTCTTACTACAGATTTATTACTTGCATTGCTTAGCAAGCACATTAGCACTTACTACATACCAGGCACTGTTTTAATAGCATCACAACCACTGGCTCATTGAATGCTTTTAATCACCCTATAAAGTCAATACTTTTATTGTCCTAATAATGCATTAATAATTTTAAATGGTGGTCTCAAGTTCATTGTGTTAAAGCCTGGCTTCCTGGGGCTTGAATATTTGCCCAGAGCAGTGGAGCTGGAAGTAGATCTGATACTGGTTGGCAGGCTACAAGTGCTGGGGGCAGGGTCCCCTGTAAAGGGACACAGGGAGGCCAGTCTGTCCAGGGGCTGGTTTCCCACAACTCTGCAGCTCTCTGCCACTTGCATCCTAGGATGCAATCCCAGGCTACAGCCTAGGAACCAAGCATCCTTTAGGTCAGCGACCTTTGCAGTTGCTTTTTGATGAATATTAAGACAGCCACAGCTGCACCTCCCCTGGAGGAATCTGTGCTAATCTTGTTCTTCACTTTGAAGTGTTTGAACATTATTTTAAAACAAGGACCTGCACCACCAGGCTTGATTTTATCTAAACTCCTTTACGCTTTGACATAAGAGTCGCTAGAAAAATCTGTTTCTTTTTCTTCCTTTTACTTTTTTGCTCAGAAGGCTTTTCCTGATTATAAAAAAGACATCGAAGGAAGATAAGAGTCATGACACACAGCCAAAGAATTCTCATTGTCAGAAACTCACTGTCCCCTCACACAGCGGCCTGAACGGTGGCCATACATTCTCACTCTTCATTTCCAAAATGCCTGGAAACATTCATTTCTGACTCCAGATGATAAAATCAGTGGCACCAGAAACCCAGATGTCAGGGAGTGGGGCTCTGCAGATTATTGCATTCTGAAATTGGTTTTTTCTTTAGCATTTATTCATTTAGCAAAGTCGGCTCTGTTTGTACATTCTAAGCTTTTGGCATCTTGTTTTAAATGACATTACAAAAGAATTAGTAAATGTTACCTGAGACACTTTGATGTATTTAGACGGAATAAATAACTGTAATCCTTTTTTTTTTTTTCATAGAACTTACCCTTTCCTGATGTGTGTGTGTGTGTGTCATTATGAAAGTTCCTAAATACACAAAACTCAAGAAACATAAAATCCATGGGGATGGAAACAAATGAACCCCTCCCAGCAGCACTAATAAGCCAGACAAGTTAAGACTTGTATGAGTGAATCAGAGAGGACGCTGTCGACTGTGTTTCTTGGAAGTGAAACGATGGACCGTAACACAGTCTAGTGACCCACATATAGATATTTGTCCAAAACAGCAAAGACTTGGTTTTGGGCACTGCTCTATTCCCCCAATCCTTTAAACAGTGCCTAGCATAGAATTGTCCTTAATAAATACTTGTCATAAGAATGGATGGATAAGTAAATTCAGTAACTAGGAAGCATGTTGAATGTAATCGACCCTGTCTTCTCCGCTGTGCCTTGTGGCAAAGCAAACCCTCCCCGGGACCAGAGGATCTGACTGAAATTCTATGAGGGAAACGTGGTTGATTTGGTTCTGGTGCATTGGTGGGAGCAGAAAAGACAAGGCAGGGTTATGGCGGTTTGTTTTCATTGCAAAAATATAGGGGCCCATTGAAAAATCTATCAGGAGAACTTAAGAAATAGCAGGAAAAGCAGTTGTTTTGGCCTCTAATGAGTAGGAGTGTCTGGATGCTGCAAACCAAGACTTGAAAGCTTTACATAGTCAAATGTAGACAGAGAAAGAAGACAACTAGTTCGATTTAATTCTTTAGAAATGAATTTTAAAGAAATCCCTTGGCTGGTTTATATCTTACTGTATATTAATAGGGCATATATTTTTAGTCTCTGAAGTAAAGTTGTTTTTGATTTCTGTTAATAGGCTCAACACAGAGACACCTTTCTCTCTGAGACTTTTAAAACAGGTTTTCTTTGGTTACTTAAATGCTTCTTTTGAGCTCTTAATTATATTGGTAGGAAAGGGGTTGCCTCAATATTTTTACTATATAAATCTCGTTTCAAAGGAAGAAAATTGATGTTTAAGCAATTTACAATGAGGTATTGATGAAAAGTCACTATAAAATGAGCTTGTGTGCATTTTATAGTTGAAAAGTAATACTAGCCATGTAACCTCAAGATAAATTGGTCCTTGTAATTTTCATTACACAAATTAATAATACAATTCTCTCTTCCTTCAAAAATAATGTCATTTATCTATTTTATTTTTTAAAGCTTGCTGCATTCAATTTATCTGGAGAATGTAGTTATTTTATCAAAAAAAGAGAACTTTTGAATGTTTTTAAAAGAGAATATGGCCAGGTACAGTGGTCACACCTGTAATCCTAGCACTCTGGGAAGCTGAGGTGGGTGGATTGCCTGAGCTCAGAAGTTTGAGGTTTCTATGAGCTATGATGTCACAGTGCTCTACCCAGAGTGACAGAATGAGATTCTGTTTAAAAAAAAAAAAAAAGAGAGAGAATAGTAAAATTGTAAAGAATATTCAAATATTAATGGTTTATTTCCGTCTATTTTTTTTTTAATCAAAGCCCATGATTTGGAGGATTTCCATGTTCTAGAAGCCAATATGACTAGATTTCAGATCTTGGAATAATAATTGCAATAAATAAACAAATTATTTATTTTCTAAATTTTTATACAATCACAAGTGCTAATGTTATCTGAAGCAGAACCAGAAAGAACAATAAATTATTGAAACATCTTTTCCACTGATGCTGGCAGCAAAAATAGGATCAAAATAGGATCAAAGAAATGTAGTGTTTATCATATTGTTTGGTTAACTTAACCTGCTGGTGAAAAACACAAGATACAATATCTAGGAATTAAAATGTCAAGTATTACTGTCAAATAACAAGCCACCCCCAAACTCAATGACTTAAAAGATTTTTCTTTGGAACTTAAACATCATCAGCGGGTCTTAGCTGAGCATGGCTGATTGTGGCTGGGCACCTTCCTCTTTCTGGGGTTGGCTAACAGTATTGCTCTGGGCCAGGCTTAGTGCCCTGCTCAGCTGGAGCGGTTCTTCTCTTTGATGTCTCCTGGGCCCAGTAGGTGCATCATAAGCAGAGCTCTGTAAGGTCCCTTGAGGCCTGATCTGAAACTGGTACACTATTCCTTCTGCCTCTTTCTCTTGTCCAAAGCAAGTCACAAGGCCAACCCAGAATTGAGGAAAATGTTGTACTCGTCCTCTTTTCTGGAGAGAGTTGTAAAACCAGGTGGATAAGCAAAGGTGTGCATAATTATCAGCGGTGGAAAGAGAAGATGTGTATTTAAAACATAAAATATAAATTAGAAAATAGTTTTTGAAATGAAGAGACATCAGGGCATGAGGAGTTATTGATTATCTGCAATCACAGAGAATTAGTGCAAGGCCTTGATACAGGTTGTTGATAAATAGATGTGTATAAAAGGTCTCTAGATACCACTTCTTATGTTGAGTCTCTGTGTCAATGGTTCTTAAAATGTGGTAGCAAGACCCACAGAATCATTCGGGAACTTGACAGAATTGGAAAGTCTCAGGGCATACCCCAGACGTACTGAATTAGACACTCTGGGGTTGAGCCAAGTAATCTAAATTTTAATAAGCCTTCCAGAAAGTTCTGATGCCCGCTAAAGTGAAGAACCATCCAACTAGGCCACTCTTTGATTTATCAGTTTGCAGCAAGTTAGAATGTAATCTTAAAAAAAAAAAAAAAAAAGTAATCTTCAAGTGGCTTGTGTAGTCTTTTAACAACAATATAATTATGTCTTTGGATTTTGCTGTTGATAATGTCAAATAAAAAGATCTGAAAGTTTTACTAAATTTCTGGAAGATGATTCGTATTTTTTTTTCTATATAGGCCATCATTGGCTAACAGAGAAAACAATTGTATTCTCTCCCCTTACTTTCTGTTGTGCTGTGATTTTCCAGGTGTTTGTACTTTGTGTTTAATGACATCTGCCCTTTTCATTCTATCAGGTGTTGAAATCAAGGTGTGTGACCTGTAATAACCATCTTAGACTTTCGTCTTTTCATAAAGATTTTGACATTTCACTCTTTTATCACAAATGAGACTTGTGACATGGGTGCAAAAAATAATGCATGAAATAGGTTTAAGGGGTCAATTCCTTCATGTTTATATTTTTTATTTATCAGAAATATGGTTCCTTTTGTTCGCTTCCTAACTTTCACCCTTTTTTTGTATTTAGTATAGAAGGTTGTGTGACTATTTTTTCTTCTGAATGATTATTCTCTTGATAAGATTTTTTTTTCTTTTTTTTTTATTAAATCATAGCTGTGTACATTAATATGATCGTGGGGCACCATACACTTGGTTCATAGACCGTTTGACACATTTTCATCACACTAGTTAACATAGCCTTCCTGGCATTTTCTTAGTTATTTTGCTAAGACA
>CAUYPK010049786.1:0-12345 GCA_963574355.1 Loris lydekkerianus | reverse complement strand
TTAACTACATCAATCTATTTCTTCCACGATCATACATCTCAAGGTAGGAAGAGGATATTTATAGTATGTGGCGTGAATGGATCCCATTATATTGTCTTTAGGAAAATACTTGTGCTGTGGATGTGTCTCACACCTGTAATCACAGCACTTTGTGAGGCTGAGGTAGGAAGGAGTATTGCGTGAAGTCAGCAGTTCAAAATCCGCCTGGGGATCAGAATGAGAGCCCATTTCTATGAAAAAATAAAACAATAAACGTGAAAAAATATATAGCTTAGTGTGGTGGTATACTCATGTGGTTCTAGTAGCTTGGGAGGCTGAGGTGGGAGGATCCTCAAATGCGGGAGTTTGTGGTTACAATTCACCTACGATTGCATCACTGTCCTCCAACCTGGGTGACAGCTCGACCAAAGTATGTGTCTGTGTGATCCTTTCACTTAAGATAGGTCATTATTCCACCTTGAAATAACTTTATTGACCGCACGAGATAGGTGTCAAATTTCTATTATTGTGTTTTCTTGTACCTTTCGCGTTTTTCAGCATTTTTTAATCAAAAAATAGGTTGGTTTCTTGTGGTTGTTTTAGATTGTCAGTGAAACCCACCCCCCCTTTGAAGTGTTTGTGTTTGTTTTATTCTGTTGAGTTTCTATGGACCTCTATTTTTAAATTCATTCTTTCGTTTAAATTCATTTTTAATTGGCAAGTGCAAAGTGAGACAAATAGTACATTATTGTCTATGCAGGGACAGGGACTTTGCCCATTTTGTTAGACTCATGACCACTTTACCTTTTTTGGTGCTACCTGAACAGAATTTTTTCTTTTTATTTGCTGTTTTTTCTTTTTTTCTTTTTTTTTTTTTTTATATAAAATTACAATTTTTGTTGATTTTAATCCAGAAATTGTATTAAACTCTTTTTTATAACTTAGCAATTTCCTGTAGCTGATTCCCTATTTTCTCTACATACAAGAATATTATGTATAATTAATAGAACTATTTATTTTTTATTCCTTTCTAATCCTTGGCATTTTGGTCTATTTTTTGGCTTTATGGACTGTCTGGAATCTTAAGTACAGAAGTGGTGATAACGCAGCATGCTTGTTTTTTTACAAATTTCAAACTGAAATCCTTAATCATCTGTGCACATGAAGCAGGATATTACCGTAGGACAGTCAGTTTCTTTCTATTTAAGTGTTTTTTTTTTTCTCCTTTTGTAGGATTTGGTTAGGGTCCCCATTTTGTGTTTTGTTTTTTGTATTTTAAACCTCGGGTGGCTACTGAGGTCACCAGATACTTTTTATTTAATGTTTATTGTGAGTGTAATGTTTTTAAATAATTTCATATTGAAAATCCCTGTGCATTCCTAATACACAGTTAACTTTTTTTTTTTTTTTTTTTTTGAGAGACAGAGTCTCACTTTGTCACACTTGGTAGGATGCTGTGGCGTCACACAACTCACAGCAACCACAGCTCCTGGGTTTAAGCGGTTCTATTGCCTCAGCCTTCCAAGTAGCTCCAAGTAGCTGGGACTATAGGGGCCCACCACAATGCCTGGCTATTATTTTGTTGTTGTTGTTGTTGTTGCAGTTGGGCCGGGGCCGGGTTTGAACCTGCCACCCTCGGTATATGGGGCCTGCGCCCTACCCACTGAGCCACAGGTGCCACCCCACAGTTAACTTTTTTATAGAGTGATGGATTCAAGTGGCTTATATTACACTGATGATTTGCCTTCCTGAACGCCAGTGTCTGTATTTGTTTTTCCTCCTACCATTCTTTCCTGTCCTTGAATTAAGGAACCCCTCCAAAAATTGAATAGCTTTGTTTCTTGTCTAGACTGAAAAGAGTTGGTGTTGGATTTGAATTTCTTTCTCCTTGAATGTTCACTCTAGAAGATACTGGTGAAACACTTTGGAGGTAAGCTTTCCTCATAGAAAGAGTATTGAGTACTGATTCACTTTCTGCGATGCATGAAGGTATCTATACTTTTCTCATTATGTTTGAATATATTGAGTTAGATTTTTCTTGGAGATCGTGATTTTTCTACGTTATTTTATGTATGGAAACATAATCTCCATTTTTGTCTTTGACGTTGGCAATACATGTTTATGACCCCATTGTATTTCTGATACTGGTTTCCCTTGTTTGTTGTCCATCTTCCCCCCCTTCAGTAGTCTCTCAAAGAGATTGTGTTTCTTACTCCTTTCAAATAGCCAAAGGTTGGATTTTATTTATTTATTTATTTATTTATTTATTTATTTATTTTTGCAGTTTTGGCAGGGCCCATTTTTGAACTAGCCACTCCTAGTATATGGGGCTGCCGCCCCACTCCTCGAGCCACAGACACAGCCCCCAAAGGTTGGATTTTTTATCTCTGTTGTTTACTCTCTATATCATCAATTTTGCTGTTCATTGTTTACTACTTCCACTTTCCATTTGAAGATAGCACCTAGCTACATGTAATTTTACAAAGTCAGATACTGTCTTTCTTATTTGAACTAGCTAACCCATTTTCATTTAATATAATTGCCAATCTATTTTGTTTTCTTCATTTACATCTTGTATAGATTTTGTCATTTCTGTTATTTTATTCTCCTTGTTTTGAGTCATGAATTATTTACTGTACAGATTTTTTTTTTTAAATTGTGAATTCTGCTTTCATTATTTAATGAAGAATGTATCTTAGAATTGACTGAGTTTATGAAAAGGGAAAGAAATTTGTGGAGGAACCTTTTAAGTCAATTACACAATATGTATCTATATATTTATACCCATCTATGCATATTTGAAAGGAAACATTTTAAGTTATTGAGCTAAGTTTATGAAACAAGAATTAAATCAATTTCGCTGGGTAGAAGAAATCATTCCTAAAAGTAACAGAGCAAATGGGAATTAAATAAACCATCGATGGAACAAGTGGGATGTAAATAAACAATATGGGACACACATTCACTGAACTGTGTATGTGTTCCTAAATTCACCATAGATTTATTAAACTCTAGTTTTTTAGTATAAAATAATAATGACAAACTGGTGTTTGTCATTATTATTGAATAATAAAATCCACTTTCTTATTCATACATTCAGTGAACTGAACACCCACATAACTCAGAGGTTTCTTCCTAAATAAACAATAGATTTAATAGACTCCCCCCTCTTTTATTTGTTTGTTTCTTTCTTGTTTTTTGAGGCAGAGTCTCACCTTGTCCTACCTGTTGGGTGCGGTGGCAACACAGCTAACAGCTACCTCAATTTCATGAGTGCAAGGGATTCTCTTGCCTACACCTCCCAAGTAGCTGGGACTCTACGCACCTACCACAAAGCCTACTTCTCTTCAGAAGCTAGGTCTCACCCTGGCTCAGGTGGGTCTCGAACCTGTGAGCTCAGGTAATCCACCTGCCTCCACTTCCCAGAGTGCTAGGATTGCAGGCAGGAGCCTCCCTGGCAGGCCTCATGAATTCCAGTTTTTAGGAGTGCTCATAGGTTCCTATTTCAAAATTTCCTAGAAAGGACTGGTGGAGGCAATGTTGTGTTGACACAGGGATAGAAATATGAAGAAATGGGAATCTCGGGGGCTCATGCCTGTAATCTTAGCACTGTGGAAGATTGAAGTGGGCAGATCGCCTGAGCTCAAGAGTTTGGAGACTACCCTGAGCCAGAACAAGACCCCGCCTCTAGAAAATAGCCTCCCCTGGTGGTGAGCCCTTATAGTCCCAGCTACATGGGAGGCTGAGGTAAGAGGCTTGCGTGAGCTCTGGAGTTGGAGGTTTCTGTGAGCTGTGATGCCCTGGCAGTCTACCCAGGGTGAAAGAGTGTCTGTCTCAGAAGAAAAAAAAAAGTGTTTGGAAGTGTAGTTGCTTTTAAATAATAAATCTGAATCTGGGAGTGTCAAGGGCTCTGAAAAAGTGAGAAAAGAAAGTTACTTTTTTAAGTGCTGGAGTACATTCAGGAGGTACGTTTAAGTATGTCATTTAACAGGTGTGAGTTATGACACAGCTCAGTGAATGTATGTGCCATATTTTTTATTGACAAGGGTAAATAAGAGAGGGGAGGAAGGGAAAACATTACTTTTGAGATTATCCAAAAAAAAGATGGACAAATGCCCTCAAAAGAGGGAGGATATGTTCATATAACGCACACTTAGCACCTCACTGTGGCTATACGAAGATAGGACATACATCTGGAAATATAGCAGGATTTCAGAAAGAATGGTCATGTAGCACATGCAGATGAAATGGGCCCTGACACCACCTTTAAAGTGTCTGTATTCATCAGTGAAGTAGTGGAGAAAGCAGATTTCAATGATCATGAAAGTTCAACAGAGAAATATCTGTGCTTGTGAACTGAATAGAGACCTTCTACCACATTTTCTTGGGTTATTTTAAGCCTCCAGAATGCTCATGTGACCTGATGAAGGAAACAAATTTCCAAATGATGACAAATCAATATAGAATTTATTCTTAGCATAATGGGTTAGGAGCGTGCAACATTAATTTTATTTAAAAGAAATAAATGAGGGCCAGGCCCAGTGGCTCAACGCCTGGGAGGCCGCGCAGGTGGATTGCCTGAGTTCATGGGATTGAGACCAGCTTGAGCAAAAGCGAGATTCCCTCTCTAAAAAAAGGTAGCCAAGTGTTGTGGCAGGGGCCTGTAGTCCCAGCTACTTGGGAAGCTGAGGCAAGAGGATTGCTTGTGCCCAAGAGTTTCAGGTTGCTATGAGCTGTTACACCAGGGTACTCTACCGAGAGCGACAACTTGAAACTCTGTCTCAATAAATAAATAAACGAGCTACTTCTTGTCCAAATGCATTTACCCAAACATAAGGTTCATTTTAGTTTACTGAGAGTACCAACATCAACATGGTGTTGTAGAATTGGAGAAATCAATTGCAGAAAGAAATCACTCAATAGTACAGCCTACCATTTTATAAATAAGGAACCTGAAATTCAAAAAAAATGAGCAATTTGCCCACATTCAATATTTTTAGTGTCAAAGCTAAAACCCCAACTCAGGTGTCTTAATCATTCCCATTATATTTGTTCTCCTGAAATAGATATAACCACAAAGAGTGTGATACATCTCTTCTCCATAGGACGGTATTCCAACACAAAGGTTTTATTTCTGTTTACCTTTCCTTGAATATAGGACACTTGAAGAATACAAACACATACACACACACAACCCTACTCAGTAAATGTTTGTTTTTTGGATTATTTATTTATTTATTTATTTATTTTGGGGGGCTCAAGTGATCCTTTTGTCTCAGCCTCCCAAGTAGCTGAGACTACAACGCCTGGCTGTTTTAGAGATGTGAGTCTCGCTCTTGTTCAGGCTGGTCTCGAACTTTTGAGCTCAGGCAATCCACCTACCTTGGCCTCCCTTTGGATTATTAACCCATGGATATTTTAGTGTTTTTTTAGAGATTTGATGCATCTCTCTCTCACTCTCTCTCTCTCTTTCTGTGTGTGTGTATACACATATATATTTAAATAGTGTGTTTCAGATGAATTGTCTAAATGTATAGGGGTTAGTTCATGAAAATCTATTTGTGTATGGATGGTTATTTCCTTTTTACTCTTGCTCCCTAATCTGAGCCATTTTGATTCTTTACCTGAACTAATAAAATTGCCTTCTAACTCTTACGTTTGAGACTTTGTTTGTAGGAAATTCTCCTTACATAATACTTTTAAAAGTCATATGATCAAATCATATATATCTTATGTTTAAGTCCTCCACCCTCACCCTCCATTATGTTGTTTTATTGAAATTGAATAAAATCCAAATTTCTCAACATGGATTACAAAGACTACACAGATAGAGCACCTCCCAAATACTCCACTCACAGTTTGTGCAGCTCTCCTATTTATCCCACTTTAGACACATTGATTTTATATCAACACCTGGAGCATAAATATTCCCACCTCATTCTCATCTTAGGGCCTTTGCAATGGCTATTTCTCCTGCACAGATTGTTCTTCATATAGCTATTTATACAGCTGGTTCCTACTTATTCAATTTCAACTCAAAGATACATTCCTGAGTGAGGTCTATTCTTGATCATATTATCTATAACATAATAATTCTTTTCCTCTGACCCATGCTACTCTATAATGCATAATCTGTTTTATTAGATTTATGACTCCTATTAGTATCTGTACCTTTTGTTTACTCATTTAGTCTACCTTTATCCAAATTACATAGCACATACTCAGTTCTATGAGAATAGGAATCTTGTGTACATTACTCATTTCTCTGTCATTATACCAGTAAAAGCCACATGCATGGCTATGTATTTGTGAACTGCACAATTCAGAGATCCCCATTGACGTAGATGATGACACAAAAATGACTACAGACCTTGGCTATAACTTGAACAAATGCTCACTTATTTTTTGAGCAACGCTTAACATGAAATAATTAGTTAGAAAAGCATTTTTAGAACAGTGCTTTACGTGAAATAATTAGTTAGAAAAGCATTTCCTGGGGGAAAAAAATGACATATATTCTCTGGTAAATTAGAACTAACCAATGACCATACAAGGGCACAGAGGGAAATAAAAATTATTAGAAAACAAGCAGATGGAGGGGTAAGGAGGACGGAGAGGGACAAAACCCCACATAATGGGTAAAATGAACATTATTCAGCTGATGGCACATTTATAGCCCTAACTCTCACACCATGTAAAAAAGAAATCATTACCCCCTTATTTCAAAATAATAAAAAATATTTGAGTGCTTTAATTAGTTCTAATGATGTACACTAGCCTGATTTTTACCTAGTCTAGGTTTGACCTAGGTGTCTGCACTAGAGCAGACCATACAGATTCAGGATAAGGGATCTTTTTTCCCCCCTTCTTTTGTCCTCTTTTCTACGGTATAAATACTCCTTTCAAGGATATTACATGGCAGGAATTTTTAAAAGCCAGATAGGAATTTGCATAATTATATTGGTAAGATAAGCTCTACCCCTACCACTGAAGATAACCGGCAGAATTTCTTTCTTCCACTTGGACTCACAGGTCTCAGAGCACATGCTGGCCTTTTATGAATTTCCTTTTCCCAGCAAGACTTCCCTTGAGGTTTATTTTAACCACCTTTCACCCAGATGAAGGTGGACTTGATAGCAATGAAGGTCAGCATCCTCAGCATTAAATAGCTAGGTACAGGCACCAGGTACTGCACTATACATACCCACAATGCTCTCACAACAGGAAATGTATTTCTTTTTCTATACAGTTTTGTAAACTAGTGATGATTTGCAGCTCTGTTGGCAATATAATTCTTCTGACAATGGGTTAATAACTACATCACAAACATATAATAGAAAGGTTTTAAAGGTCATGGTAGATTATTTCTCTGGCAAACGGCCTCAACTATGGATGAAGAATCAAAACAACTGTCTTTTATTCTCTTATGGGGGCCACTGATCTGACTCTAGCCATATACAGTCTCATACTAGAAATTCATCCTTTTTCCCTCTGGTTCATTTAATCAATCTCTTGCATTTCTATATTTCTCTGGTTCTACTTTACACTGCTTAGTTCTTTCTCCATCTTATTTACTTTTATGAAAATTTGGTTGAACAAAGGCATTCAATAGACTTTGAAAATATTGAATTTCAACACAAAGATATTACTTACAGATCAAATCTTGCTTTTTTGTTTTTGAAAAGGAAAAATAAATTGGATAGAAACAAATTTTTGCTCTTTTAAACACTGATGCTTATTGATCTGTGTTGCAAAATATAGGAGCAAATGTTACTTTCTTTGGGTGCAAGGGTGCATTCATATATTTCTCTCTATTAAAATTTCATTTTACTATGCCCTACAGAGAAGACGATATATACTTTGTAGGCATGTTTTCTCCATGCTATTTGAAATTTGACTTGGTGATATTCCAAAGGAGATGGACAGGTAGATGATTTTTTAAAATATGTGGTTTAAAGGTGCACCATTGGCAAAATTCTCTCCAGGAGTTATTTCAAGGATGAAAAGAAGAGCAAACAAACCATAAAATAGATTTTAATTTTACCAATTAGAGGTCCATGTGCCATTTGCCCCATCTGCAGATGTTAGATCAAGTGATCATTGCATAGTTTGGAAAATCTTGAAGTTACCTATTTTTATAGGATATGATAACGTGCTGTTGCTTCAAATTTAGCTTAATGAGATATAGCCTGGAAATAAATTATGTACATTTAATGAAAAGCTATTTTTTCAACACATTATTATGGACACCACCAAACATGTAGCAAGGTTGAAATTATTTTATAATGAACATGCATGTATCTATCACTTACATACTATATTAATGTTTTTCTGTATTATTACATATTTACTTATTTAGTCATCTATATGTCCATCAATCTACCTTATATTTTTCATACATTTCAAAGTAAATTGCAGATGTCAGTACACTTTTTTCCAAATATTGTACTTCGGTAATATTGAGTTGTATAAGTATTTTTTACATATCCTAGATAACAGTCCTTTGTGAAATATATATGTGTTTCATGAATATTATTCTTCAGTTTGTGGTTTGCCTTCTCAGTTTTTACATAGTACCTTTAAAGGTAGAAATTTAAAATTTTGATGGAGTTCAATTTATCACTTACTCTTTTATGGTTATCTAAATGCTATTTGAAAAGTAGTATGAAAAGCAGAATAGTATGAGTATGTGAGTTTGCATTTCATCTAGAATTTGCCACTCTGGTCGGTTGTGAACTTTTTGATTTGTGCTATTACTGCAGGTAGGGATCTGTTCAGATGCAATATGCTTAAGGGGTACCCAGAGAAAATTTAAATTATTAGGCTTTGATATTATCCACACCCTTTTCTCTTTAAATCTTCTGGGGATAGAAGTATTTATTTTTCTTAATGAGCACAGGATCTTTTGGGGGTAGATAAAATTTGGGTAGAAGAGGAAGAAGATGATATAAAGAATGGCCATGGCTATTCTCTGTGAGAAAGGGTAGCGATGGTGAATGGGTTAAAAGGATGGGAAACCATGAAGGAAGGGTGAGGACAAGAGCAGCAATTAGCAAGAATGAGACTTTGGGCTGGGCACAGTGGCTCTTGCCTGTAATCCTAGCACTCTGGGAGCCTGAGGCAGAAGGATGCTTTGAGCTCAGAAGTTTGAGACCAGACTGAGCAAGACCCAGGCCCTACATCTACTAAAAACAGAAAAATTAGCTGGGTGTGGTGGTGCATGCCTGTAGTCACAGCTACTCAGGAGGCTGAGGCAAGGGGATGGCTTGAACTCAGGAGTTTGAGGTTGCTGTGAGCTAGGTTGCCACCATGACATTCTACCCAGAGTGATTGAGTGAGACTCTTACCTCAAAAAAGAAAACAGAAAAGAAAAAAAAAGAGACTTTGGAAAGAGGGATGTATAAAAAGAATATTTAGGAAGCCTAGCTATGTGCTTTGTGATGCCTCCACCTCATCCCCACACAAAAAAATTAACATTGCTCTTCAGTGCTTTCTGGAATTTGGTTTCTGCGTGTATTATCACACTGAGTCTATAATATGTTCAATACCCTGAATTTTCATGGAGTTTATACTCCATTCTTTGATATAGATTTATCTTATCGACACATTTCAGGCACTTCCTACTTGATTCTCATCACATCCCAACACCATTATCACATCAATATAATTGACTATCAAAATGTTTTTATGATATCTAGATGATTAATTTTTCTATGAGCTATAATACTATGGAGTTGAGGAGAGCTGGCATAGCCCTTGAGTAAACCCCACAAAGTTCAAGTGTACTTCTAATCTGTGTCAGCTAGACATAAACTGCTTCTCAATATTTTTGCTGATTTGATGGGAAGACAGAAGAACAATTGTCTGATTGATAGCAGCACTTCAGGAGGCCTTATGCTATTTTAATGTGTCCCTGAAAAAAGGAAAACCTCAAAAATGCATAAAACCAAATAGTTTTAATTAGAATAACCATCATGATATGATAATCTCCAGTTATTGTCCATCATCCATTTACCTTTGTTTACAGTTCACAAGCCAGACAGGTTACTTAAATGGGTCAGGTAACAGACATTAACATCTGTATGATTATTTCAGTTTCTGTAAATTCCTCAGATATGTGGTATTGCTTTTTAAAAGTGTACATATTGTTTTCAACTGGATTGGCAATTACAGAAGCTTCCATTTGGCCCTTACTACCTTGTTATATTGTGGTAAAATACTCGTTACTTAAAATTTACCATTTAAACCATTTTAGATGTATAGTTCAATAGCACTAAGTATATACACATTATTGTGCAACCGTCACTGCATCCCACACCTAGTCTTAATCTTCTCAAACTGAAATTCCATACCCATTAAATAATAATTCTCTATTCTTACCTCCCCCCAGTCCTTGGCATGCACCATTCTACTTTCTGTCTTTATAAACGTTGCTTGTCTTGATACCTCATATAAGTAGAATCAAACAATATTTGTCATATTATGCCTCATTGTGTGACCAGAGATGTGAACGAACAGCAGCTTTGCCGTGGGTGTAAACTCCCTCCTGTAATTATTAAATCAAGAAACAGACTACAAATGAGATGGCGTGTAGCAAAAATCTTTGTTCCAGGTTTTAACTTTATACTTTTCTAGTCATGTACACAGTTAATCTATTATCTATTAGTTTCATCAGTATCTTATTTTACCTATCTAAAATTAACTTGAAAGGAAATATTTTGTTATATCAATACAATCACCTTTGTAGTAAACCTCCTCTTCTAAACATTGACTAATTTCTGAGCAGGTATCTAAAGAAAGATCACAAAGAAGAAAGTAGCCACAGGGGAACAGAATTAATAGAAGAATATCTTCAAGCATTCACTCAGTTTACTCAGTAGACAGTAATGACTGTGTCTTTTCTTCAGGGCAGAGTACCTATAGACCTCTGACAATATGTTGTTAACATATGTCAACCCTCTGGCCCATATCTCTGAGGAAGAGTGGCATGCCCTTTGATCTCAGGTTTCACAGGGTGCACAGCTTCAGAGAATGGACTTGTGGAATGTTTAACTCCAGGCAAGCCAACTCTGCGTGTGTCCCAGGGAGGTCCATGTCCCTTAAGCCTCTGGAAGAAAAGCAAGTCATTTTAACTCACACTGAATGTACTTTGTGCGCTTGATGTAGGATATGTTTATTTCTAAATATTATCCTACATTTCATTCAGCATAATGTCTTAAAGGTTCATTTGCATCATAGATGTGAGAATTTCCTTCCTTTTTAAGGCTGAATAATGTTCCATTATATGTATATGCTACATTTTATTTATGCATTCATCATTGCTGTTCTTTGGGGTTGTTTTCACCTTTTTGATACCATTAATAATGCTGTTGTGAACATGGATGTGCAAATTTCTATTCAAATCCCTGATTTCAGTTATTTGGGTTATATATTGTTGAATCATACAGTAATTCTATATTTGTTTTTGTTTTTGTTTTTGGCAGTTTTTGGCTGGGGCTGGGTTTCAACCCGTCACCTCCGTATATGGGGCCAGTACCCTACTCCTTTGAGCCACAGGTGCTGCCCATCTATGTTTCATTTTTTAAAGGAACTGTTAGAATGTTTTCTTTCTTTTTTTTTTTTTTTTTTTTCCTTTGGACAGAGTCTAACTCTGTCACCCTGGATAGAATGCTATGGCATCATAATTCACAGCAATCTCAAACTCTTGGGCTCAATAGATATTCTTGCCTCAGCCTCCCATGTAACTTGGACTGCAGGTGCCCAGCACAATGCCTGGCTAGTTTTTCTATTTTTAGGAGAGATAGTGTCTGACTCTTGCTCAGGCTGGTCTCAACCTTGTGAGCTCAAGGGATCCTTCTGCCTGGGCATCCAGAGTGCTAGGATTATAGGTGTGAGCCACTACACTTGGCTTGTCAGAATGTTTTCTAGAGCAACTGCACCATTTTACATTCTTGCCAGCAATACACAGGGGTTCCAGTTTTTCTACATCCTTGTCAACACTTGTCATTTTCTTTTATTTTTTGGTAAATAATAGTCATCCTAATGGGCGTGAAGTATTGGCTCTTTCTACTTTAAAAGCTCTTGCAATGGGTAAAAGTCTTGTTAGTTTTCGTTATGTGGGCTACTCTTACTGGGGTTAGGTGATATCTCAAAGTAGTTTTGATTTGCATTTCTCTGATGATTAAGGATGATGAGTGTTTTTTCATGTGTCTGTAGATTTAATCCTATAATTCCTTTACTAGGTTTATACCCAGAAGACCAAAAGTCACAATATAACAAAGACATCTGCACCAGAATGTTTATTGCAGCCCAATTCATAATTGCTAAGTCATGGAAGAAGCCCAAGTGCCCATCGACCCACGAATG
>CAUYPK010049785.1:0-30969 GCA_963574355.1 Loris lydekkerianus | reverse complement strand
TGACCTTAATTGTCATTAATTGTCCTCATATCAAAATTGAGTACATAGGATTCATGGTTCTCCATTCTTGTGATGCTTTACTAAGAATAATGTCTTCCACTTCCATCCAGGTGAATGCAAAGGATGTAAAGTCTCCATTTTTTTTTAATGGCTGAATGATTATGTAATTTCAAACATTTTCTAAGCAATGGTTAGATAGTAAAGAAAAAATGCAATAAAGAAAGACTTGGTTCTAGGTTACATCTCAGCCAGATGTTTCGCTGAAAAATCACATCAGTGCAGCAAGCAGTCACCGCAGAGAAGTGATCTTATCTAACATCTGCTCTGAATTTAGTTAACTTACCTACTTTAATGGTTGTTACTCCATCTTTATAAATGTTATAAAATAATCCTGAACTCCGTGAACCTGCAGAATATTTAGTTTCCTACTCCGCTACCACACAGAAAATGATCTAACATAACTCAAAGCTGCTTCTGTGAGCGGACCTCGCCCCTCTCACCTGCGTATACATACAGAATAGAGATTCCTAATTTAGGTGAAAGCCTAATCATCAGTCAGTTTTAAAAACTAAGGTGGCCCTCTTGGTATTTTTGAATTTAAAACAAAGTTATCTTGCTTTAGTTGTTTGAACTATATTAAATGTTTAAGAAATATTTCTTAAACCAAAGGGAGGGAAAATTCAACATGAACAATAAGGGTGGGGTGCTCTGGCAAACTCAGTATTGCTACAATATAGAATATGCTATTGACAAAGAAGTAACATGGCAAATAAACCTAAACAGGCCTTATCCCGCCTCCGTTCCACACCAACAAAAATCAAGTAAGTACCTCAAATAGAAAGGTGACATAGGTCTTTCATCTTCCTGCGAACTAAATAGAAAATAAATTTTGAATATAATTTCTGTTAATATAATGTGTGAAGTTTACTAAAACTGTTCTGCTTGTCACAGATTTTATTTTGACACATTAGAGCCAATCTCATGACGGAGTAAGGTAAGTAGAACACACTCTACCTTGGATCTAGCCGAGATCAATTACTTTTTCAAAGGAGATCAATCTACTTTCAAGATTAGCCTCAGGCAAAAGTAATTCACGGCACACTTTTTACAATCTTCATCTATACTCTATTCAAGTATTCATATATTACATGTAAACCCTTAAAATGATTACATGCTCATTTATCCACAAAGTTAATTACAGCTCATCAACATGATGACAAAAATAAGAAACAGCCAACAAAATACTACAGTTAAGTTTGAGTCATTTCAGGAAGGATTCTCCAGTAATGAAGAGCACGTCAGTAAACAACACAACACAACACTCCTGTGCTCTTTCTTCTTCTGTAGTGACTCGACTCTACTAAGTGTTACCTAGGGTGGATAACATGAAAGGGCATAGAAAAAAATCACAAAAGTAGCTTAAGCTCCTCAAATAACACAGAAACAACATGAAGCTTAATACAATGGAGTTCAATTTAAAAAATAGAAAATATATGTTGTGATGGAATATTCTTGCTTTAACACAATTTTTTCCCTAATACATGAGCTCAAAGTGTGAATCTCTCCCCTTTAGTGTCCTTGGGAGTGGTCTTTGATCTTTTAAAATTATGTGTTCTTATAAAATTTGCTGTTCAGTAGCTGCTCTCCTCACATATAGGACTGATGTGTATATCTGTATTAGTTATGTGCACCATTAAACAGGTAAAAGGAGAAAGATAAAGTATTAGATAAAATGAAAAAGAAGCTCTAATATGTTCTTCTTGTGTCCCTACAGTTACTCTTATCCACCAGCTGGGATGTACACCACCCTAGCACTTGGGAAAGTAAATAGTTAACGTCAGTGTTCTTTTTTTGAATTTTTTGTTTTCTTAAGTATTATTGATAAAAAGAGAAACATTGGCTTCCATTGATAATATTAAACTGGCAGTCAATAAAATTCTATGACAGAACGATAGCATAAAATATACAACAAAAAAATCTATTGCCAAATATTTTAATGTTTATAATTAAATGTGTTAACGCTTTCCATCTGAGGGGTAAGTGACAGATCAGCTCTAAACAGGTCAAAGCAGCTAGAGTCAGGTTGTAGAGTGGAAGAATTGGGGGTAACACCAGGGAAGTGTCTGGGTGTCCTGGGAAGAAGCCACCTGGAGCACTGTGACCACAGGAGGTGACAGATTTAAGTCAAGCTGACACAAGTAGCTTACACATTTGATGTCAAGACATTCCTAGAAAACACTTAACAAAACAAATTATAAAAATGTTAGAATTGGTTTTCTTTCCTAATCAAGGAATTAGTGTCAAAAGTACTAAATACAACCAACATTGTGTTGGTTTAAGTGGTTTAAGCTACCACTAAAGACCTTTCACCAATAACAATTCTGTTATTACAGGAAAAATCACCATGTGTTGTAAAACTGGTGATGTGCTAAATACTTTCTATGCCCGAACAGATCCTTAACTCTAACATGTAAAAAACTTGAAAAAAATATTGACATGCCTATGATGATGTACATTCAATTTAACAATATGCTTGGTTTTTTAAAGTGCTTTTGGGGGATGATTTAAACGGGGCAAAAGCTCTGCGCATGCACATTTGTGTGTTGTGGCTAAGGTTTTTTTTTGCATGTGTGTGCACTAAATTTCCTTGCAGCAAACAGGGGCAATCAAAATCTATCCTTCTTTCCCTCACGCATTTATTATCAATTATGACTGAGGACCGCCTACTATCCCAGGCCCTGCCCTGCATTAAGTTCATTCAGATCCTCACCAGACTCTTTCTGGCACTTGTCCTTTGCCCCCTCTCTTATTCAGATGAGAAAAGCAGGCTCAAAGTGGACATAACTCACCTAAATGACACGGCTAGTGAGGTGTAAATTACTGTATTACATGTTAGTTCATTTTTATTGTATAGTGTCTGCCCTTCAGTTTTAATCTATCAAAGTATGATAAGGACCTATAATCCTATAGGCTTACACCTATAATCCCAGCACTTTGGGAGGTCAAGATGGGAGGATCCTTTGAGCCCAGGAGTTTAAGACCATCCTGGGCAATATACAGAGATCCCTGTCTCTACAAAAAATATAATTAGCACATTTAAAAAATTAGCCAGGCATGGTAGCATTTGCCTGTAGATGTGCCTGCAGACACAGTTACTTGGAAGCTGAGATGGTAGGATTGCTTGAGCCCAGGAGGTTGAGGTTACAGCAAGCTATGATTGGTCACTGTACTCCCTATACTCCAGCCTGGCTGACAGAGACCTTCCCTCAGAAAGTCCAGTGAGATGACAAGGTTAGGGAAGAAAATCTATTCGATAGCCAGTCTGCATTCCAGCAGCCACAACAAGATCTTGTGGGTTATAAGCTACTGACTTGTCATGCTTCCGGTTATAGCAACTCTTCATCACCTTAGTCAAAGTCCATTCATAATGTATTATGCCTAACAGCCTTATAAGGCTGTTAATTTATTAAAATATACTGGCACAAAATCAAGAATGTCTCTTGATAGAAACATAAGTTTGCAATCGTAAGCAAACATTTTTCAGGCTGTCCATGCACAAAATAAATTTGTCAATAAAAGATAAATTCTTAATTTGGCTATGTTCCTGAACTTTAATCAGTTTTAAAATATTCTAAAAAAGAAAATGTAAGCACCAAGGTCTAAGTAAAATGAAATAGGCTCAATATTACATTTAGTCAATAATCAGCAGTCCACAGGGTGGCAATCCATGCTGGGTACCAAACAGCAATATCATCAGAAAAGAAAATGAGGGTAAACAAATCAATTTTTATTTTAAAAGCATGTTTCTCCCTTTCCTTTCATAAAAGTACCATTGCCTGGAGTTTAGTAATATAACATTGGCAAAGGTGTAAATTCTGAACAGCTAAAGCATTAATTTCAAATCAATTAAAGTAATTAATTTTTAAAATCAATCTAACGCACCGAATTTTAAAAAAAAATGGCAAAGGACAATTCTTCCAAATAAAACCGAGAAAATAAACTTCTCCACAAAATTTACAAATCAGAATGCAACACACATTTGAAAAGATTGTCACTTTTACATGGTTGTGCAAAACAGATACAATACTGTTAGCATAGACTCTAACCTGTCTATTTATAGAGGTCATGGACACCTGTTCCTGGTTTTGTGACAATCTCAGTCATGTCCAATGATATTAATTTTGCCTATATTTTAAATTGAGCAGAGTTGGTTGTAACTTTTCCTGAATTCAAAATTCTGATTCGCTTTTAATTTTAAAAGCAAGCGCACGGACTGTGAATGAAGAAAGGAGTGTGGGCCATGAAATCAAGGCCACGACAAACTGTGACAACTTAGAATTCATTTGATTTCCTCCTTGGTTACCAGTGACACGTTTTAAGTATTTTCTATTTGTTGACGCTGAATACTGGTCAAGCTTTAGCAGCCAATTAGTTGATTTTTTTTTTTTTTTAAATTCAAACATGCACAGAGATTTGTCCAATCACCTTACTGACGGCATGCAATTAAGGGCTTAGTGTCCTCAGATACGTGGTACTATTCTCAAAACAACTGCCTGTGGGAAAAACATTCGTCACACAGACCCAAATAACAGTCGAAATCTAAGAAGCTGCAAATGAGAATGACAGTAACTTACAGTCTGGGCAGCTTTCTAGCCAACTTTTTAAAACATGGCTCAACATTGGTAAATGCATTTAAATAAATGACACATGGACGGTCAGTCTCTTCACGAGCTGCACGAATTTCTAAACTGAAGGCAGAGAGTGCAATGCCTATCATTCTAATTACACAGCAAGCAAAATGAAATCATGGTGTTTCTATATCTAAGGAAACCCAATACTGTTGGGAGAATTCCCAGAGTGAGGTGCTCAGAATGCGCCTTCCACGACTCCATCAAACCACCAATTCATTCGCTTCCTCTTTCAACTGTCCTGATAAATGTCCCAATTAGTTCAGCTTTCCAATTGGTTAATGTGGCTAGCTACTCCCCAATTTAACATCATTTGCATGTTACACACTTGAAATACATTTTCCAATGATTTGAGATAGAAAGAATAGTTTGCAAGTGTTCCTTAAGAACTGAAAAGTGCAGAAAAATAAGTAAATGCTAAGAATTCGGTTCCATTCCTAGAAGAAACTAATAAACACCACGTATGTGGGCTTAAAACCAAAAACAAAGAGGAAAAGAGAACAGGGGAAGTGAGTGACATGGGAAAGAAAACCTTTTGCCAGGAACTCAGACTTTTCCCTCACTTGCTACACAGCACGCTAAGGGGAGGATTTTCTTAGATGAATTTTTCCGGGAAAATGAGGAGGAAAGTAAAGTCAGCACCATTTCCCTTTCCTTCCTTCCTCTCAAAGCATAAGGTGCCACCTTCGAGCATTTTCAACTCATGCACAGCCTCGGGCATTAACCACGTCTCGTGCCAACTAGGAAGTGAATTCTGCTGCTGCTTAGATTCTTGGTTTGGCCCCGTTCAAGAACATGAAATAAAATTTCCCTCTTAGTTTTTGGAAAACAAGTATCAGAGTTTGCAGACCAGTTCATAGCTCAGTGTTTGCAGCTATAATTGTCAACAGCCCTAGAAAACGAATACATCTGCTAAAAAGTATTTTTTCCCCACATTCAGAAATAAGAACCTACCTAACAAAGGTATGTCTCTACCTTACAAAAAGGTTGGGCTCTGAAGTTCATTTGCAGGAATGGTAAGATTTTCCATCATGACCTGGGGATCTGGTTTCCAGGCCTATATTCAAAATTCATTTGACCCCTCATTCAAATGCTCTACCCTCAGAAACAGTCCTGATACAGGGTCTTAACCAGTGAGGACGATTCAGAGAGGAGCGTGTTTTACATCATTGACAGTACACGCTATGTGTAAAATTGACACAAATTTCCCATAATTCTTGCGTTTGTGTGTATATTTTCTATTTTTTATTACTACTGGTCCCAACTTGCTCAGTTGGCTCCATGACCACTAACAGGTCCGGATGCAGAGTTGAAAAACACTGTTCTAAAACACTGTGGTAAATACTTACCTGCTTTCCCGCTACAGACATAATGCACTGAATTCAGTGTTGTTGAATTAAGATGTATGTTATCGCAGGACAGAGAGAAAACACTCTTTCCTTCTCTGCCCTACTGCCAGAATCAGCTCTGTGCCAAAGGAATACAGATTTTGTTGAGTCTGGATGGCAAAGAAAAGCAGAGAGAAAACGAGTCCAGATCTGCCCAGCAGTGGGCCTGACGACGTAGTTCTGGAAGGCCATGGAGGCTGGTAACAGTATTTTTAAATTTCTTTTAAATATTCTTTCTCTGGTTGCAGCACAGGACGGCGTCATAATGACACTCAGGGACACAAGGAAGCAGACGGGCCTCTGTGGGTTCCTCCTCACTCTAGGACTGTAGCGTTCTTTATCTCCTGTCTTCTAGAATCAAAGTACTATTATCCTTACAGGAAACCAACAATCCTCTTGTTCTGTTTCAATCCTGCCACCCAGCTCACCCCAGCTCTGAATGCCCTTCTGGTTAGCAGCTTGCAATGTCTAAGAAATGGGGTCGGGGTGAGGGTGTGGACACGTGGGGGCAGAGGAGTAGCCTTCTGAAGCCAGGGTGGGGAAACTCTCTCTTCAGTTAGAAGGCAGGATGTGACCATGCCTGCCTGTTGAATGACCAACACTGCATTTCTTAGGGGGTCCTGGGCCGAGGCATACTTAGAAGTCACAGGACAGGATCATTCCTGTTACAGTATTCACAGCACATGAACATGCCTCCTGCTTTCCTTAAGGTGGTTTATCCCTGCTTCAGTTTGAATGTGTCCTCCCAAGTTCATGTGCTGTAAACGTAATTTCCCATAAGACAGTGTTGAGAGATGGAACCTTTAAGAGGCAATTAATGCTGTTATTGTGGTAGGTTCCTAGTGAAGGACGGGTTGGTCCCTTTTGCACCCTCTCTGTCCCCTCCCTTGGCCTTCCACCTTCCACGGGAAGCCAGCAAGATGACAAGCAAGAAGGCCCTTGCCAGATGTGGGACCTTTGACCTTGGACCTCCCAGCCTACAGAACCGTTAAGAAATAAATCTTTGTTCGTTATAAATTCCTTGGTCTGTGGCATTCTGTTACAGCAGCACACAAAATAGATGAAGACAATCCCTTACCCTCTTATTTGGTCAATCATCAAAGTGCATGGATTCTACCTCAAAAAAAAAAAAAAAAAAAAAAAAAAAAGACAGAGCCGCATCCCTTGAATCTGCTCTTTCCTTCCCATTTCTACTTTCCAGGGGCAACACTCTGCCCCCTTGCTATCCATTCCAGTTCATCCTTCGCCTCTCCTGCTTCCACACTGCATTTGGCATAAAATCCAAATGTCTTAAACCTGGCACACAAAGTCCCTCCAGTCTCAACCCAACCTCTCACTGCACTTCTTACTCCCTCTCCATTTGTACATGCTGTTCTCTCTGTCTTAAACACTTCCTCCACCTCTCCCTGCCTGGGAAATACTTCAGTTCTCAGCTCAAGTGTCATCCTCTCTGGGAAGTCATCTCCAGCACCCTAGAAGGGGTCCTCAAACTATGGCCTGCGGGCCACATGAGGTGGTGTGATTGTATTTGTTCCCATTTTGTTTTTTTTACTTCAAAATAAGGTATGTGCAGTGTGCATAGGAATTTGTTCATAGTTTTTCTTTTTAAACTATAGTCCGGCCCTCCAACGGTCTGAGGGACAGTGAAATGGCCCCCTGTTTAAAAAGTTTGAGGACCCCTGATGGAGAGGGAGCTGCTTATTTCCCCAGGTCCTGAGACACTCTGTTTACAGCTATAACTGAGTGCTCAGCACAAGACAAGGAAATCCACAGATCCGGATCTGGCCTCACTTCCAGAGCTGTCTTTATCTTTATGACAGCAGCACCTCGCTGGGGACCTAGGACACTCCCTATGCTTAGTGACTGGCTACTGAATAAAATTAGTATCCTCAAGGTTCTGCTGAATGCCAATACTATTCTTTGGTCAAATATTTTAAAACCATACACTGTTTATAATTTGTAAAACAGATTTTGCCAACTAGAAGCACTCTCAGTTTTCTATATGTCGGTTATTTTAAATTATCTTGTTTCCTTCTATTCAAAACTTAATGGAAGTGAAATTGTGCCATGGGTTTTTGCCCATCCTTACTTAAAGAAAATAATTTCTTTTCTCCAACTGCACAATTATAGGTGGGAGTTCTGTCATTAAGCCTGTAATGTAGACACTGTATTCTCTGTGGTGTACAAAGAACCCAGAAAAGGATATGTTCAGGCAAGATAATGTTTGAATACGGCCTTGCCACACACTGTAAGTGTTTGTTATGGCTTGAGAGCAGGAAAAGAAAATTATTTCACCTTACTGCAAACCCAAAGGTTGTTTGGGGCTTAAAGAAATTTTGGGTTTAGTCCCAAAACTATTTTCAAGGCATCTGAAAGCTTTCATTAGCCTTGAGATCTTGTTCAGAAAAGCGATACGTACCATTATAACAGATGTAAAATGATTGCCTCAGGGAGGCAGTAATTTAGAACACAAAATTCAGTAACACTTTCTTTTGGAGGGTTGAAATTAGTTGATGAGAAAATAATATTAGAACATTACTAAGTTATATTTTCCAATGTTTAATACTGAAACAAAATCAAAAGAATATAGGGATGCCTGCAGAAGGGAAGAAGGAAATAGAAAATTATGTTTGCCAACTTCTTTCAATAATTACCCTTATTACAGATTTCTTCATGGGCTGTTAATATAGTTTTGATTTAGCAGATATATGATTTTCCAAACTGTTAACTCGGAATGTGGAATTCTTGAGGGAGACGAAGATGTGCAGGAGCCAGTGCAAATTACCATCATCCTCCCTGTAAGAGACCTTGTCTCTGCCAGAGGGGGACTGCACCAGAGCGTGGGCCAAGGACATGTCTCTGACACTGTCATGACTTTACACTGGTTTTAGGATGATGAGCAACAACTGGAGAGGGGATGACAGTTTGATGTCAATTTACGCTCAGGCTTTGGGAGCTTCTACAACCATGGGCAAGTGTCCATTCAGCAAATACTTTACTGAGTGTACATAACTTACTAGAATCTATGGTAAGGGATAGCAATACACAGGCCAGTAAAATATGGTCACAACTCCCATAGACGTTACAAGTGAGCAGAGAAATGGAAACTTGAAATTTGATAATCATTACAAAAATGGCATATATATGACCTCTGATTGAAACTCTTCACAATAAGCTAGGTTTTGTGGTAAGAATTTACATGTATTATCTCATTTAATCCTCACAGACATACTTGGAGGAAGATATTAGTAACCAGATTTTTCAGATAGGAAAAACAAGTTTTACAAAGGTCAATTAACTGGCTGAAGGGTGTAGACAGAGGAAGGCAGGGCAGAGATTGGAGGCCAAGCCTGTTTGAAGTCAGAGCTCCTGCCCTCACACTCTGAAGTTCCGGGCAGTCTGGCTGGTGAGGTGAGGTTCAGGGAGATAAACTGAATGCGTTTTGAGAGTCACGTAGGCATTTTTGGGAGAAAGATACCGGACAGGAGGATAACTTCTAATGAAGGAGAAAATGTACTTCAGCAGCATGGGGAACCAGGGGCGTGGCAGGTATGACAATCGAAGGAGTTGAGGACTGGGTTGCAGGAGAGACCCACACACTGCAGCATTAGATGACAGTGGAGAAAGAGTTTTAAGAGTTTTTACATCAAGGAGTTGAAAAATGAAGGAGAGTCACTTACAAAAATACAACACAGTGTATCAATGGTCTACTCTGGCTAACATTTGGTTTCTAAGTTTAATTTCACCCAGGCTAGAGTGCAGTGGCATCATCAGAGCTCACAGCAACCTCAAACTCCGGGGCTCAAGCAATTCTCATGCCTCAGCCTCCCAAGTAGCTGGAACTTGCCACTATGCCTGGCTAATTTCTCTATTTTTTGTAGAGATGGGGTCTCTCTCTTGCTCAGGCTAGTCTCAAACTCCTGGCTCAAGGATCCTCCTGCCTTGGCCTCCCAGAGTGGTAGGATCACATGTGAGCCTCTGTGCCTGGCTCAAGGGTTATTTTAGCCCTGACAATGAAGTTACATTTTTCTATCATTATTTTGCTGAATATAAAATAGTGATATATTTATTATCTTATGCTTGTTCTAAAACCTTAATTTTTTCTTGTCTTTTAGTTCCATTTATTTACTGTGATCTAAGTATATCTGCTTTCCTGACCCCAGTCCTTACAAGTTTTATAAAATGTATTCATTAACGCCCTTCCCCCATTATCTTTATGTCTTTACTGAGGTACCTTAATTTTAAAAATCAATTTCTGAGGCTTCCACCTATCTTGTTTTTACCACCCTTGGGTTCCACTATTCCCCATTAACATGTCTTCCTCATGCAAGAACTAAAATCAATGTCCATATCTGGTTGGGGTATAATGTGTGCCAAGGTTATCATGTAGTACACTTTACTTTTGCTTCTGGAGTCCAGTATTTGCCTGTTTGGTGACAATACCATAAATCTGTATTTGATATCAGAAATCAAATTGATTTGAGAGCTCACCTCACAATCGTGTTTTTAAATGTGGAAGACTTTCAAATTTGAAATGTAGGCAAATTGTTTTATAAGAAAAGGGCCTGGATCAAAAGAGATTCATTCAGAATTTTTAATGTGTACTCATGTATACTTGGTCAAAACAAAGTTCATCTTCTGTTTTTACGTGTCAAAATGAACGAGTCATGAGTTCCTTCAGTGTATCCCTATCAGATAAGAAACTGTACACCCCCAAATGTTTCTTATAATCTAGAAACTCTGTAGTGTTCATTAGAGATCTAGATATGGGCTACCTCTGCTAAAAAAATTATTACAGAGTGAATATAACATTGCTGTTAACATTCTCCATTGAAGGAAGTGTGTTTGTCTCCCAATCTATCAACTATTTCTTAGCATCTATGATAAAACCAACCCCTAAATACAAAGTTGCTACCATTATATCCTAGAAATAAAAGAACCCAAGTCCCATTTAAAAAAAAATCTAAGGTGAATTCAACTTTTTTGAATAAAACTTCATATTACTAAAATACAACAAGACAGAACTGATTTCAGATGGTTACAATACAGACTTTTATTCTCCATCACTATATAAGACAGAAAAAAGAAGTGGAAAAGGAAACCATCACATCTAATGTACACATAAAATAAAAATTTCATTTTTCTTAAATTGGGTGAATGGGTAGAGCACTTGGGGAAATAAAAGCTATTTTTTTCTTTCTCAGGCTAAATATCAAATGCTATACAAAGTATACAGAGGTAGTCTTTGAAATTTTTTTTCCCTTGGCACTATAGTAAATAGTTATGTAATAAGGGGTGAGTAAATTACTTGTAATTTTTTAAAAATATAAGAATAGTCCTCAGGCTGAGGTGGAAGAATTGCTTAAGGCCAGGAGTTTAAGACCAGCTTGGGCAACATAGCAAGACCCTGTCTCTAAAGAAAGTAAAAAAGATAAAGGACCAAACATGGTGGTACACATTTGCAGTTCTAGCTGCTCAGGAGGTTGAGGCAGGACAATTGTTGATCTTAAGTCCAGGAGTTAGAGTCTGCTTTTGCTGTTGTCGTTGTTGAGATAGAGTCTAACTTTGTCACCCTGGGTAGAATGCTGTGGTGCGGTAGCTGTCACAGCAACCTCAAACTCTTGGGCTAAAGTGATCCTCTTGCCTCAGCCTCCCAGCCTGCCTCAACGCCCGGCTATTCTTTTAGAGACGGTGTCTTGCTCTTGCTTAGGCTGGTCTAGAACTAGTGAGCTCAAGCGATCCACCCACCTCAGCCTCCCAGAGGACCAGGCTTACAGGAGTGAGCCACTATGCCGGCCTCTAGAGTCTGCTTTGAGCTATGATCATGCCACTGCATTCTAGTCTGAGTGACAGAAGACCCTGTCTTCTCTTTAAAAAATTCCTTCTAGTTACCATGGAAAGCTACAGAAATTATGTGGACAACAGTCTTCAGATATGTTTCCATTAAATGCTCTATAGTCTCCAATTCAACAAGTATTTACTGGGCAACTATTGTTTCCCTAAAATTTTAGGCTGCCCTGTCCAGAGTCGCTTTCAGTTTCTAATGCACTGTCTACATATCAGAGCTTAGTACTAATGGGAACAGTGTCAGGAGTTCGATTTCCTCTGCCAGTTACCCGGTTTTTCTCTTTGGGATAACAACAAACCCCACAGTTAATCACAAGAACATGTGACGATCACCTGCACAAATGGCTATCACGTAGGCACCACTGTGGAATGCTTTCCTTTTCTTTCTGTACATATGACTGTGCAAGTCATTTTGTTTCACTGGGTTTGAGTTTAGTTATCTGGAAAATGGAAGTGATGACTTAAGATTATCTCTAAGGATCCATTTGGCTCTAACCTGGAGTCTATGTTTTCATAATTCTCAAATTATTTCTGCATATACTGATGATAGCATTATTTAAAATAGGTGCAAGATGGAAATAACCTAGCTAATCATCAATTGATAAATGAATAAACCGAATTTGCTATACAGATGGTCCCCAGTTACAGATGAGACACATTCCTGAGAACATCTTTAGATCAGAGTAGTGTGTGTAACTCAGATCCTGGATGGACAGAATATACATGATAATAATAATACTACAATGGCTCAAATGCAATAATAACGATACAGCATAATACTATAATAATAATAACAACCTGTACTGCAGTAAGTTATAGATACTATTATGCTCTTTCTTTTAATTCAAACAGACCATAAAGATAAACTCATACAAAAAGTTTAGGTAGGAGATAGAAATTTCAAAAAAGAATATTAACAGTTAATACTCACCAATGTCACATCAATGCTAGGCTAAAAGGAATGTTATGCTTATTTTGACCTTCTAACCAAATCATAACAACCTTTCTATTTCAATAATGAATCCACGATGCTGCTTAGTAATAACTGATGCTTTCCTTGGTGCACTGCCTTTCACATGTTCTGTTATTCTCACTTTATCCTTTATAGTGTTCTGACAGTCGAACAATAGCCTGACACTTTTGCGATGAGTAATAGCATCAGGCCTTTCAACAGATGCCTAATTATTTCCACGTTCATTTCCATTGCAATCAACTTTCTCTTCACTGCAGGTTCACCTGGACTTGTGGTGGACTTTTGCTTTGGAGGTGTGGTCATAAGGGTAGACACAGATTCATGAAATCAAATAATTGAAACGAAAGTGATGCTGTGTGTAAGTGACCGCGGAACAATGACACCAGCTGCCAGCACAGAGACGCCGCTGCAGCAGCTTCTGCTGTGTGGGTTTGTTTACATGCACAGGAGAAACTCGTTTCCAAATTATTAACGCAATTATTTACGGGAGCCTTAGAAGCCTGTTCGTAAGTATGGAATGCTGTTAGTTGGGTTGTCTGTAACCTGGAGACCGTCTATATTCATAAATAGGAATATAACTGGGCCATGGAAAGTAATGAAATGCTGATACATGTGTTAACATGGATGAAACTTGAGAACATTACGCTAAGGAAAAGAAACTAGTCACAAAAGATGACATGTATTGTCCCATTTATATGAGAAGTCCAGAATACCCAATCTATAGAGACAGTATATTAGAGATTGCTTAGTGCTGAGACGGGGGTTGAGAGTTGAAAGGGGAAGAGCACAGGATTTTGTGTGTGTGTGTGTGATGAAAAACTTCTAAGACTGATGATTGCACAACTCTGTGTATACTAAAAACTATCAAATTGTATGCTTTATGTTGGTGAATTTTCTCATTAAAGCCGTTAGAAAAGTTATTTCTAGTTCTTCTGAGAAGAGTAAATAATACATGAAAATGGCTTTATACAATACAAACTATTTCTTTGGCAATTCACTCTGATCATCACATACAAACATAAGTTTCACAGGAGAAAGGGCAAAAAGTTTTGAGAGTTTCAAGACGTTCAGTTCGATCCTATTTTCAACAGCACTTCCCACAACCCATTCCAGAGGTCACTTTCCAATATTCATGCAAGGAAACAAAACATAGTGATACAGCACCACCTCAACGGTGTTACGCACTCTGGCATACACAGGATGGAAAGTATTGCAAGGGAAAGAATGAAAACCAGAAGAAAATCAATATACCCTGTAGATCTGTTATCATTTACAAAAAAACCTATCATGTTCTTTAGCTCTAAAACTTCCCCCATGAAATACACTGGGTGATACCATCTCATTTGATGAAAATGATCTGTCCAAATTCCTCCGGCTAGTTAGCTGTCAGTCCTAATTTTATTAGTTCTCAGTGACAACTTCCTACTACCAAATACAGGCCATGTTGGTGATGGATAAATTCATACAACCTCCTATGTGCTAACCCAGGTTTGAAGTCGGGAAGGTCTTAACTCCCTCTCACACTGTGTTTGTGGAAGGAGAGGCGGTGAGGCGGTGCCAGGAGTGCTATCAGAGTGCCAACAGGGAGGTGGCTTAAAGAGTCACCAAAGGTGTCACCTCCACAAGCAGCAGAGGGCTCTCTAACACCACACTGAAGACTCTCAGGCCAGACCATCATGTTTTGCATTGTTCCCCAGTGAACTACTGCATCATCCCCATGTTATCAATGTTCACATGTTCACTAAAGGATATGCTGAAGATCAGTATTTAGACCAGATGAATTCTGCTGATGATAAGTTTCAGTGCAATTTTGGAGGAATCACTGAAGTATGATCACTTTAGCTGGGTCACTGAAGTTGGATCACTAATACAAGTTTATTAACCCTATTGCTTTAGGTCTTTTTAGAGGAGCCACTGCAATTTGGGATTATGATGAACTTTGCCATCATAAAACGAATATTCATTAACATATGTTGGATATCATAATTTGCTAGATGAAGAGAGAATTATATAGACATCACTCATGGCTTTTTACTGTGGTAAATAGAATGAGGACATACAGGCAGAAGCCAATGAACTCAAACCACAGGCATCTGTTACACATTAATCATTCATCATTACCCTTTGTGGATACAAATTAAGTTAGTGGCTATTGGAAAGTTCACTTAGCAAATTAAAATACTGCTGTGAAAGTTGAGAGTTTTGTCAAAGATGTAAGACTCATCAAGACTTTGTATCTCAGCCTTTGTATCCTAAGTCCTTCTTCCCAACAAACAGATCTTTACCCAAAGACCCACAGTATCTAAGGGAAAAGAACCCAATGAAATATGGATCATGCAAAGAGCCTGAGGTATACGCTAAGCCTGAAATCTGATAAAACATACTGTCTTATTAGTAACAGAAGGTAAATTGAGTCACCTAAGAAAGCTCTTATTTCAATTTTTAATTTAAAAGTCTCTCCCTTTATTTCTGATATTATTTTATTTCAGATATTATTTTATTTCTTTGGGAGGACTTTTTCAGATGAAAAGAATATCCCTTTAAGGCTATACAGTGTGTTGAGTTTCATCATTCACTGTAAGAAGCACTAGGTAAATACTTTAGTATTTTTAAAAATATCTGGGAAAATGTAACCATCTCAAGAATTAATGAGATCCCACCTGTAAGCCATCTGAAGGGAACTGAGCACTTCACAGAGAGTCACATTTTAAACATTCAGCCCCTGCAAAGTTTTTCTAAAGATCCTGAGTTTCTAAACAGCCAATGCCATTCTGGAAACCCTGCAGATTAGACTCCGTAATAAACAGATAGCAAACTACATTAAAGGAGACCAAAGTATTTCATTTTTAGTTTTCAGTCTCATCTGTTATTCTGATCTCAGGTGTGGATTAGCGGTAACAAAGTATCTTCTACATGCTTGCATGATATGCTAAGAAAAGCTAAAAAGTAATCTATGAAAATTATAAGTTAAGGAGACACAACAGTACAAACACGCCCTCTAATAAGATCATGCACTTACATGAGGTTGAATAAAACACGGGGTAATATTGTCCGTCTATACACATCTCTGTCATTATGCTAATCATACCGTGTATTACCGAATTCACCACACGGTCCCGTAATTGTCTGTTAATGTGTCTGCATCCTCACTGACCTCTGTGTAGTAAAGCTGGATTTAATTACCTTAAGATCACTGGCAGTATAAGGTTCAGTTGAAGAGAAAATATTTAAAAATGTTGTAAGTATGTTCTGTTTTAATAGGTAAAACTGAGAATCTAAAAAAATGAAAGCACCAATTATGAAAAACCATGAAGCCTCACATAAGGTCAAGATATTAAATATTCCACTTGGGGATGTTGACTAGTATAGTGTTAGATTCCTACGTATACCAGCTGTCACTTAGCTTTATACAAGCCATAATCATTAACTAGAATTTAGATCAGTGTTTCTCTAAGTATAGACCATCTGTATCAGATTTTCTTTTAGGGAGCTCGTTAAAATGCAGATACTCTCCCGGCCACCTCCAGATTTGATTCAGTAACTCAAGGGAAGGAGGGTGGCAGGAAGGAATTGATTTTTTTTTTTAGACAGAGTCTCACTCTGTCACCTAGGCGAGAGTGCCACAGTGTCAGCCTAGTTCACAGCAACCTCTAACTCTTAGGTTGAAGCGATCCACCTGCCTCAGCCTCCTGAGTAGCTGGGACTACTGGTGCTGGCCGTGACATCCAGCTAATTTTTCAATTTTTAGTAAAGATAGGGTCTTGCTCTTGCTCAGGCTGGTCTTGAAGCCCTGAGTTCAAGCAATACTCCCGCCTTGGCATCCTGGAGTGTTAGTGTTACAGGCATGAGCCACCATTCCCAGCTAGGAAGGAATCGATTTTAAAAATAAGTTCTCCAGGTAATTCTCATGAAAGTATGAGAAGGAATGACCTCTCTGCTCAGTACAAAGCCCTCATTTCATGACTACTGCTAAGGTTCTGCAACCTTCCAGTTTCAGGCAAAATAAGGGTAGGGTGATCAGCAATAATCACCATGACCATGAAAGTCACATAAATCAGTAACCATAAATACTGAACTGGAACTGAAAAACCATTATAGAAGAGCAGGAAGGTTTTCTGCATAAATGCTTAAATTCACAAGGCAGAGAACCACACAGACCTAGTCCTTGCATTCAGGAGATTTATAATCAAAGGTACACACAGGCTACAAGTAAAGATTGCAGAGAAATCAATCAAATTAAACTCTAAGAGGCAGGGAAACACGGCAGCAGTGAAGGCACAAAATAGTGCTTTGAAGGGTGGTGATGCAAGAAACAAAAGTAACAATTCTCAATTCCTGATGCAAAATTCAAATTATCCCTAGACTTATTCCTAACAGGTTCATTAGTAATGCCAAAACAATAAAAACTAATTTCCAAGAAAAATGCTGATTTTATTTTAGCTTTCATTAATTTAACTGCTGCCTAAACAACATTTAAACAGGACAAATGCCTATTTTCTTCTTAACAGTTACTATACCATCAAGTAGCTACTATAGGGTTTAGTAATAGCCAATATTCTTATCTAGAGTACAATTGGCTTGAAATCCCCCAAAAGTCCCCAACTTTAAAATTAGAAACCAAATCAAGACTCCAAAAAGTGCACATTAGTTTTTGTCTCTTATAAGCTTCAATCATGTGGATCTTTTCACTGAGTTAATATAGAAAATTCTTAGCTCTATCCATAAACCATGTTCTGTTCCTTTATATTCTTAACTTTTAGAAAAGGAATTCTTTGGATACCTCCATCAAGTTCCCATTATGATGTACTTGTCAGTACAGTGAAAGAAAAATGACTAAACTGGTTTATCTCACAGTGAGTATCTGCAGAAGAAAATTTTCCAAATAAACAATTTCTTTTACCGATTTTTATTGTTAAAACATGAACATTCTGTGAAATACTTGTGGCATAGGTTTTAGAAATGAAATTAGTTTTTGTCGAGATTTTTTCAATCCATAAATCATATTTCTATTGATGTTTTTAGCGTTTTCACTAATAAAACGCTCTATAATTTTCTTAAATGATCTATCTATTTGGAATAAAATGCCATTGCATGTAAAGCAGTTAAAATTCAAATATGATAATATGAAGAGCAAAAGTAATTTTAAAAGTCATAAAATGTGACCTTGGACAACTCTGAGACTTTCTCCATGCCTACATGATTCATTGTACTCACTTAATAGTTCACCAACAGTGTTCTGTTTAACAAGCCCCTTTGTTTAAATTTACCTTTCTCAGCTTTGATATAACCCTCTCTCTTCTCCCCCCAGCAATCCAAATTACAATTATTAATGAACAAAAACCAAAGCCTTGTGCAATATTTGGGGGAATAATATAATCACACAAATATTATTCCCCTTGTGTAATATTTGTGGCATATTACACAACAAATGCCATTTGTGTAATGAATCCATTTAGAATTACACAAGGGGAAATATTATCCCAAACATTTATTCCCATTTACTATAATGTACATATTGATAGAAAATCCTTGCCTAGAGCTTAACTCCAGAAGGGAAGGATCCTAAGATGCAATTCAAAAAGGTCTTCAGCCTATCACCACCTTTAAAATAGCCTCAATGGAATCATTGCTAAAAAGCTGATTCGGTTTTATTATAAACCTACTCAATATAGTCCTCAATCTATGTTTTTCTTTGGATTTCAAAAGTATTTTCTTATATTCATTTCCATTCAAAGAAGGATACAACTGAAAATAATAAATGCAAAAGAAAAGAAATTGGGTAAAACTGTCAGTAAAGGAGCAGTATAATATTTAGATTTTTCTGGTCTTGGGGAAGACCAGACTCTGTATAACAGACTTTCCACAGTCTGCAGCATGTTACTAAAAGATGCCAAGTATTGGCAAAGTTAGATGGCTTTATACTATTCAAAGTACAGAACAGAGTAAAATAAAATAAAACAGGAGTGAATACTACCTTTGCAGGGGCATGATTTCACAAGCCATTCTTGTATGCAGTTTTGCACAGGAATCTCACAACTGTCTCCTCCACAAATTTGGTCGCCTGTGCGGTGAACGCCTTCTCACAGTGGCTGAGCGGGCTCAGGGCATGAGGCTGCACCTCACAGCAGGGGAAACGACTCGCTCTGCACTTGCCCGGTGCACCGCCGCTCTCAGCCTCCAGACTTCTCCAGGCAACGCTATTTCATCCGCTGCTTCTCTACATTTACACTGCAGTCCACTTTGACCCTTTGTTCCAGGGAAGCAGCTGAACCACCCAGCCAATCAGAGGACCAGCTGCTGCTGCGGCGCTAAAGGGACTCCTCCCCTCCGCCTCCTCCCCCTCCCCTCCCCTCCCCTCCCTCCCCTTCCCTCCCCTCCCCTCCCCTCCTTCGTCTCCCTCCCCTCCCCTCCTTCGTCTCCCTCCCCTCCCCTCTCCTCCCTCCCCTCCTCCCCAGTGGGCTCGCCTAGTTCTGGTAACTTGAAACTTTCGTCTGAGCAGTTCCACAGACAAGCCTGTCAGTCTGGGGCAAGCAACCAGTAATTGCAGCAAGAGTGAAGAGTCCCACACTTCTCAACATTACAGAGACTGCCAGCAGGGAAATCCATTTGTCAGGGGGAGACATTGCCCACGAAACTAAAGGTTTCTGTGGCAGAAGGCAAGAGCCTGTGTCCCTTTTTTAACTTTAAAACAAAAACAAACAACAACAACAAAAAAAAACCCCAAAAACTAGCCTTGAAGGGCATGAGACTTTTCTAGAAGGAAAGCATGCTTCTAGACACTTGCCCTACCCACATTTATTTCCTGCTGATATTTGTTTACACTGCGGTGGTTACTAGTCACTGGTGACATCACCCCAGGCACGTAGCTCCCGCTTCTGGGGAAGACGCTTTCCCTAAGACCCTGTCCAAATCCTTCAGGGATCAAAGCGTCTACTCTCATGGAAATTATTTCAACTTATGATTTTTGCATTTTTATTCGTATAAAATTGAATGTGTTTATTTACCCAGTTATTTTCCTTCATGAACATGAACAGCATTTTGCAGGATTTTATTTTATTTTATTTTATAGGTAGCACAAAATCAGTTTTGCCATAACATCTGCTAGAAACCTGTTAATTATCATGTCTTCTTATAGTTTCTTCTTCAGTATGGAATATTAGGGCATTATTTTTAGGAGCATAATTGCTAACCTATGGATTTTATACGTTGCAAGAATAATGGAAATACATTTATGTAAGATTTCTTCCACATCATGAGAGTTGTAATGAGTTACAGCAAAACCCCTTCACCATTTTTAGTAGTCCATGCATTCAGAAATAGTGGGGGCTCACAGGTCCAAAAAGGTATCCTCTTACCCTGTAGTTCTCCCAATACTCACAATTCTGAGTTAGAATACAAAGTCCTATTGTGAGGTGTCTACTTTCCTTTGCTATACCTAATAAAAGACATTTTCACTGTTTGACTAAACTATCCATCATGTTTCTGAAAATAGATTAGTCATCCTGAATCTATGTTCAGACATCCTGATAGAGTATCAATAACTACAATCACCCTTTTAAAACGACAGCTGATTGAAGTCCAAAACCTACTGAAATTGAAATTGTTGATATATTCTTTTGTGATTCTACAGTTGCAAATTCTAATTTATTCTCCAGTAACAATAGCTTAGTTCTATTTACATAAGTCTTATTTTTCAAAGTGCCTTTAACTTCTGCTTAACACTTCAAATAACTGCTTGAGGTAGAAAACCATGATTATCTATCGTGATAGCTATTTTATTGATGAGTAAGCTTGGTACTAAAAATGAAGTAATTTGTTCAAATTTACATGGAAACTTAGTGGCAGAACAGAAATGGGATTCAGGAACTCTCTTGTCTGATGAAGAACTCTTTGCTGACTCTATTCTATGTGAATTTTAAAAATATCTTGTAAAATACAAATACTTTTGGAAACAAGATTCAAATGACAAAAATATTTTGTCTTTTCTGAATATTATGAACACATCAATACTATCTGGCTAACGTAGATGTAAAAGTTCAACAATAAAGGACTCAGCATTAAAAAATGTAAATACATATTTATACTCAGTTTATACTCAATACATTTGAAATATGTTAAGATGAACTATTTACATTCCATGCATGATTTCACATATATTTCCTGATAAATTAAGTTGTTCCATGAACATTCCTCTAGCATGTCAAATTATGTCAGAATGTCAATGGTTTTTGCAAAGGTCACTGTAACTCAGCAACCACATGTCTTTTCAACTCTTTTATAACAATTTCTCCTTTTGGGGTGTTTTTGGTGTATTTCCTGGGTATTACTTGATGATCACTTATGAATTAGTACCTAATTGCAGCCCCTTCACTCTACCGTTAGCCACTGCCACAGCTCTTGGTTACTTTATTCATAATTTTATTATTCCTGTTTCTGACAACCTCCTGTCAGTTCTTCACAGTCAGAGTGGGAGCACCATTCGTGACCCCCGGCATTTCTGATTTCTCAGACACTGATATTCTCAGTGCACTTCCCTGGCTGCGTTTCCTCCTCACTGAGCCCCATCCCTGTCTCCTAACCACCAATACCTCTCCTTCATTTAGCTGTCTTCTCTGCTCAGCGCAATGCCTGCAAAGGTTGCCCCGCACTCACACCAGCTGGCACGCATAGGGAAAAAGGCACGTTCCTGGATCTCCTGAGCATTTAGTTATTTCTAAAATGGGTTCACTAGCATCTTCTGCTTCTTTAACCTTAAAAGCAAAAATCCTGCCATCTGCACAGTCTATTGCCAGACTGTTAAACATTGCAAAAGAAAGCCACATAGCCTGGCAACTAGTTCTACTAAAAATTCATGATATTTAACCTCAGCATGAACCACAATACAGTGTTGCAACGTTTTTCATTATCTTTAACTAGCTGTTCACTGCATTCCCACAGCAACTGCTGCAAACCTGCTCCAGTGCTACAAACCTGAACATCTCACAGTCACTAATAATTCTTTCACCTCCTTGACTGACTGAGAAAGTCAAGACAGTTAAACATGAGCAAGGGCCTTTGGTCTCCTTGCTCTGTTTACCCCCGCCCTCCCCAACCCAACACAGGTCTTGCCTCATTCTTTGTGACTTCCTCCTAGTTTGGGAGAAAGTGTCCTCATTCCAAGGACAGAGTCCTAACTCAAGAGGCTCATGACTCTGATCTGTGTACTGGGTGGGATCATTTTCTCCTTCTGGAAGAAGCCTGGTCACTCCTACATCTTAAGTCTAGCCCTTGCTGCTGGCTTTTTCTCCCTTCTGACAGGCACGGGAGTATCTCAGCCTTAAAATGTTTTCCTTGGTATCCTGTCCTCTTGCATTGCAGCGCTGTTTCCCTCCTTCCCACTGACAGACTTCCGCAAAACTTACCACCACGCTTCCTCTGCCTCCAAGCCACTCACTCTTCCAGCCAAGCAGAAGGAATGTGAGCCTTACCACTTTGCTGAAACTGTTTCTAAGGCCACCAATACTCTAAGCTAATGCCTTAGCTTAGATCCCCTCCTATTCTAAGCTTTTCTGAAGCACTCACCTTCACTTTTCTGAAAGTTTTGGTTCTCTGGGATCTTTGGTGGGAATTCCCCCAAACCTAATCAATGTTCTCCCTCCATTCCATTTGTCCTTCCTTCTCTTTTGCCCCTGTAGGCATTCAATAAATCGGGCTCTGGAACTCCAGCCCAGGGGACTGGCTCCTGACTCCGTGTTCAGGCCATGTAACCTTGGGTAGGTTGTTAAAAGCTCCGAGGTTGCTCTGAGGAATGAATGAGGGCACGCATGTAACACGCGCAGCATGGTGCCCAGCCAATAACAAGTGCTCGATAATTATACGATCTCCAAGTTTCTCCTCCTCCTGGCCCTTCTTCTTCTTCTTCTTTTTTTTTTTTTTTTGAGACAGAGCCTCAAGCCGTCACCCTGGGTAGAGTAGTTCTGTGGCATCACAGCTCACAGCAACCTCCAACTCCTGGGCTCAAGCAATTCTCTTGCCTCTGCCTCCCAAGTAGCTGGGACTACAGGCGCCCGCCACAACGCCTGGCTATTTTTTGGTTGCAGCCGTCTTTGTTGTTTGGCGGGCCCGGGTTGGATTTGAACCCATCAGCTCAAGTGTACGTAGTTGGCACCTTAACTGCTTGAGCCACAGGCGCCGAGCCCTCCTGGCCCTTCTTGACGCTGTTGTTCTCTTTAGGAATCAGAATCCAAGGCTGAGGCATCTTTACTCGTCCCACCCGTCTCTTCCCCTTCACCAAATCTATCAGTCAGCCTAGGCCATCTGCACTCTTACGATAACCTTTCAAATGTTCTTTCTGCCTCCATTTACTCTATCTCCAAAGTATAATTTTTACTATTAGAGTGAATTTTCTGTGACGCTTGTGATCTGTTCACTCCTCTGCTCAAAGACTTCAATAGCTCACTGCTACCTCTTACATAAACCTCAATCCTTTTAATATGATGATTAAAACTCTCCACCAATTCACCCCAGTTTAACTCTGGAGTTCAGCTACTTATACCTATCAAGGAAACAACTCCTGATGTGCCTGGGTCACTATTTTCAAATATGCTGTGAACTTTTCTACCCTAAACATTTGCTCCTGCTGTTCCCTCTGTCGGGAATATTCTTCCATTCTACTTCCTTCAGGCAAGATTCTACCTATGCTTAGGGCATAAGCCAGGTGGAAGAAATCTCTTGCCTCTTTTTAACTCACATAGCTCTTTGCATATGTTACCTTTTTTTCTCACTCTGTCACCCTGGGTAGAGTACAGTGGCATCATTATAGCTCCCTGAAACCTCAAACTCCTGTGCTCAAGCAATCCTCCTGCCTCAGCCTCCCAGGTACCTGGGACTACAGGTGCCTGCCACAACAACCAGCTAATTTTTCTATTTTTAGTAGAGAGGTGGTCTCATTCCTGCTCAGGTTTGTCTCAAACTCCTGAACTCAAGTCATCCTCCTGCCTGGCCTCTCAGAGTGTAGGGATTATGAACATGAGCCACCATGCCCAGTGCCACACAGCTTTATTATTCCTTGACTCTACTATAAGTGTTATCTTCTTTTTAGAATGTAAGCTCCCCAAGAAAAGAACTGTCTCTTTCCTGAAGCCTTACACAAAACAGACACTTATATTAATAAATTAATTTATAAATTAATGAATACACCAATTACTCTTCTAGAGATTCTGAAGCATAGCTCTCTTGATTAGATTTAAATGTATTAAGTGCATTCTATCCATTTTTAACTTACCATTTTCCATTGTAAGGCTAAACTAGGTTCAAATGAACAATAATGCTAACCAAAAACTGTCTTAAAAAATTAACCTACCTTGTTTACAATGATGTGCAATCACAGATAGGTAAAAAGAAAGTTCTAACCCAAACTTCCACAATCTTTTAGGCATTCTACCTTGCCTGTCTCTTCCTAGGCTAGCCGGCTTACAGATTGCTAATTCTCTTATGTAACTTCTTCAGCAAATTCCAAATGTTTAGTAATATCTCTATTTGCCCTTATGCTATCAAGAGCAACCAGTGCTCCAAAAAGGATGTGGCTGCATTTGCTGTCAATTTCAACATCAATTAAAAACAACCAAAGAACCAAGAACATTTCTTGGCTGCATTAATTTATTTCCACATATTGTTTTAATATCAGGTTGATTTGTTTCCCAAGATATAATGATGTATTAAAGTAATTTCTTTCTTGCAAGTTTGATAAGGAGGTGCTTCTCAGGCAGCTTCCTCATTTATTATTTTTATCTAGTCTACATGAGGAAAAAAATCCTCCAGAGATAGAAATTGTGTGATTGTTTTTCCAAAGATACCTCTCTTTAATTCTAAAGATGGATCTTGCCTTTAAAACTGTGTACGGGTTTATTTCACTAAGATCTAGCTGACTCTACTTGCTGAACTCCCAAATGCTTACAGCATTCACTTATTTAGATTTTAAAAATCCCATAGAGCTACCCGTGAAGAGGGAAGAGAGAGGTGTTAACAGGGAGGTTTAAAGGTCTGGACAGCTGGAGGTGCAGGATTCAGACGTCCCTTCTTAACTGGACTAACCAGTTCCAATGTTTCCAGTATAGAAAATAAGACTTAAAACATTCACCAGAAACATTAAATGCTGATGTCAAATCCAAAGACAAGCAGTATACCAAATAGCAGTTCTACAGAAATTCATGCAGAAGCTTTTTTTTTTTTTTTTTTTTTAAGGGAATTTATTCCAAGAACTGAGGTACTGCAATTTATCCACTCAAAAGTAGTTAAAAATAAATTCTTTGGGACGACTTATATAATTGTTCCCCAACTTTCTGGGACAGGGAAAAGTCCATGGTTTTGCCAGATGGAGTCTCAGTCAGTGATCACTGCCAATAAATAAGTGCTTGGAGCACATTTTCCTGGAATGGGACTTGCTGGGCACGACTTTTCTCCAAATCTCCCAGAGGAGTTCAGATAATAGTGTTTCTGTTCTCATAAACTAAGCCATGTCCCACACAACAGCTGCCACCACACCTGAGATCAGCTGCCTTAAATTGTCCCAGTGACCTTTCCCCCTGTTAAATGATACTTCCTGACAGAGGAGAAGCAGGCTTCAGCACTGTTTCCTTGGAGAAATGTCCAGAGTGTTTACTGTGATAGGGCAACCGACTGGCTGGTGCTGTACCCCTGAAACATAATGTTAACTCTTCATATGTCTGACACACAAAATACCATAAAATCTCTCAATGTCAATACACTGGCTGGTAAAATTAATTTACTTTAACACAAAGTGTAATGCTTTGCTTTGAACCAACTCGAAAGCAAATAAGTGAACTATATTGTGAAATATAAAAGCGAATAAGTGAAAATCTATTTGAAAAGAAAATAAGGGGAGGTAGCAACTATCTGTGCTATATCACATTAAAAACAACAACACAGTATTAGTCCTTAAAAGTGTCAGAACTTCTGGCGTATTTTACATGTTCTTATTTTTAAAAAACCCTTCTTAATTCAACTTTTCAGAGAATTGGGCTGAGTGCATTAAATTACTGTGTACATGTTTGTAGCCTCTCAGTGCTGTTCACATATAAAGCATTATTAGAATTCATAACGAAACAGAAAAATTTCTCATGGAATTTTAGTGAGAAAATATATAAGTTGGACAAAGAAATTTCCAAGTAGGAAATAAATCAAAATTTGAAACTTTTGTGCTTCAAACGATGCTACAAAAAAATTGAAAAGACAACCCAAGAAAATGAAAAAACATTTACAAACCATCTGTTAAGGACCTTGTATCCAGATAGAGAATGAGGAAGTGATCTGAGAAGACATTCCTCCAAAGAAGATGTATAAATGGCCATTAAACCCACGAAAAGATGTTCCACATCATTAGTTAGTAGGGCAATGCAAATCAAAACCACAGTGAGGGCCAGGAGGCATGGGGCTCCCACCTATGACCCTCACACTCTGGGAGGCTGAGGCAGGTGGATTTCTTGAGCTCAAGAGTTCTAGACCAGCCTGAGCAAGAGCAAGACACCATCTCTACTAAAAATAGAAGAACTAGCTGGGCATGGTGGTGAATGCCTGTATGTAGTCCCAGGTACTCAAGAGTCTGAGTCAAGTGGATCGCTTTAACCCAGGAGTTGAGGTTGCCATGAGCTGTCACTCTACCCAGGGCAACGGAGTGAGACTCTGTCTTAAAAACACTCCCCCAAACAAAAAAACCCACAATGAGATACTACCACTTCACACCCTGCAGGATGTCTACAATATAAAACACAGGTAATAAAAAGTGGTGGTGAAGATGTGGAGCAAGTAGCAGCAGCATGCGCTGGCTGGTAGGGATGCAAAATGGAGTTGCTGCTTTGTTGGTTCTCGAATTTAAACAAAGGGATCGATTTGATTCTGCACGTCCACCCCCAGGCCGCAGATGCCCAGGACAACTGCAAACATGTCCACACAAACACTTCTGTGGACATGTTCATACCAACCTTGTTCATAACGGACAAAAGCAGAAGCAACCTAAATACCCGTCAGCTAATGAACGGTAAACAAAATGTGGCAGATACGTTCAACTGAACATTATTTAGACATAAAAAGGAGCGAAGTACTGATCATGCCACAACATGGCTGAATCTTCAAAACACATCTGAAGTGAAAGAAGACAGACGCGAAAGGACATGTTTTGTGTTGTTCCATTTACATGAAAGGGCAGAGTTAGAGTGAGCTTCACAGAAGGTGAAATTTAAATTGACCATTGACAAAGTATGAGAAGGGCAGTTCAAATAAAGGGGAGAATGTTAGCAAAGATACAAAGGTGTGAAACCACCAGGATAGATTTGAAATAATGTGGCCGTCATGGAGCCTGACTAGAGGAAGAACTGTAGAAGACGGGCTGGGAGGTACAGGAGGCAGGCTTAGCTGGGTTTTTAAAGGCCTTGAAGGCCTTGAACTTTATTTTATAGCCACTCTGTTATGTTACTTTAAAACCTCCTTCAATCATCTAGTATTCTTAACCACACAGAAGTTGTGTCTCACTCACTGGACTGGTAGACATCTAACAATAGAGACCGTGCCTTGGTTCTCTCCAGCTGTTCAGGTGCCAACGCATATGTGTAGTACACAGTTTGTGCCCAGTAAGCGTTCGCTGACTTACAAATCCAGCTAAGACCACAGTAGTCTAGACATACTCTTGTGATCTATATACCGGTGGAAATAATCTGAAGATATAACAGTAACTTTCCTTACCATGACATACCTATCTTTCTCAGCAACCACTTATAATTGTAAACAGTATCAGAAAAAAATTTTTTTAACTGTCGTTTAGATCCCAGTGAAATGCCAAAAGTTGAGTAGACACAGCGATTGTTTTGAGAGATTTTCGTGAATGGGTAAAGAACTGTTTGTACTTTGGTAATCAAAATACTGAGAGAAATATCAGAGATTTTCATTTTAAAGGGAGGTTGAAATTAAAGACTAGAAAACATTTTTAACAAATATTTAGCTTATATAAAATAGTTTATCTAAGAAGACCTTGGGGTATTTATCACAGGAGCTTGTGGCGGTCAAGGAAAGATCACAAAACTGCAGAGATAGTTAGATAATTTCTAATCCAGTCTGGGACCCTGGGGACCTTTTCAAGCCTACCTTTCTATAAATCTCTTCTGTGAAGGCTAGAGAGTGGGAACAACTCAGGACATGGCAGCTCTGTCGGGGGACTGTGTGCTGAAGCTGGTCACCAAGCTTTCACAAGGCGGCTGGAAACATTTCTGCACTCACCCAGGCTCTCTTGCAGTTGATCCTGAACAGTCAGCAGAACAATCATGATATCTGGTAACTTCTCAAATTATATTGTGCATGATACAGTTATGAATCTTGTAGCTAAAAACCTAATTGTATTTTGGCTTTACCAGTCAGTTACAAATCCTGAAACTTGGCTCAGTAGCAGCGAGTGAAACACTATAGGGAAAGAACACATGTTCAGCAAGTAATTGGAGTGCTCTGCAGACAGTACACACAGGGTGTCGTTATGACTGCTTTTTTTGCTGGCTGGACTTCAGAAATGAAGAAGGTCATATTTAATTGCAGATTAGATAGCTTGAAGGGCAATGGGAACAGTTAATATCCGTTATCAATGTTGCTGAAAGTTTGGTTCTTATGAAATGTGCTTTTGTAATATGTTACTAAAATATGCAACATTCTTTGTTTGGCAAATGCCACAAGGCAGAACACATTCTGCCACAAGTGCAGAGAGTTGCAGGCTGGTATTATGGACCTCATAAAACAAGAGATTTCTCCTCTGTAAACAGGCAGCCCGGTGCGGATAGAAATGCAACCAGAGAGCATAGATATTAAGTGGGGACAAGGACAGCTTTCCTGACTTCTGTGGTGTCTCTGAGGGTGTGTAGCTCAAGGTGCCCTTGGGTTAGGACTTTCCAAGGCCTGTTTGATACTGCTATGGACACAGAGGAAGCAGAGATAGCCTCTCCTTCAGGAACTCACAAGCAGGGTGGAGAGAAAAGTATGAACACCTGCCAAAGGAAAGGAATTCAAGGTAGACGGCAGGCAGGAAACAGTGGTTAGACAATCAGAAGATCTATATGTAATCTCAGCCTGTCAACTAAATCTGTGATCTTGGATCATTCACTTAATTTGATAAATATTTGTGACATGAATCATGATTTCTTCGCCCAACATCATTTTGTAGATATGTAATTCTTTTTACAGTGATGACAAAACTGTAATATAGTTAAAAAATGCTACATAATTATATTATTATTACATTATCATAATTTTCAAAGAAAATATCAAAAAAAAAAATCTGAAACACAATCTGATCTTAAAGAAACTATCTGAAACCAAGACAGTTCAGAGCAAGGGTTTTGTGATGGTTGCAGGTGTGAGAGAAGCAGGCATAGATGGTGGGAGAGGGCTGGGGAGGTGGCAGGCGACAGAGCCAGGGGTCTTGTCGTCCAGGCAGCAGGGGGATGTGTTTGAATTTCGGTGTCTGCAGAGGTGCTGAGAGGTGGGGAGGTAAAAGCACAAATAGAGACAGTGAGATTGTCAGACAGCATTCTGGAACCAGCTGGCTATGGGTGAGTGATGGGTAGGGGAAGTGTTTAGCAGTCTGAGTGATGGGGAACACGCACACTGCCCGTTAGAGCAACCTGTGAGTACAGTCCAGCAGTGAATTCTAGATGGGAAATATAGCTCCAGAAGCCATCATAGAGAGTTAAGAGTGGAAGACAGAGGCATGGGAATCATTTGTGTGAACAAAATGAATCCAGTAGGTTCATGGAGGGAAGAAAATGTAATAATCATCTAGCCACAAAGTGATGGAGGCCCAAATTACAATTGAGATCAGGACGGGAAAAAAATGGAGAAAGGGATAGTGAAAACACTAAAAAAAAATATTTAAAAAATTTGATGACATTAAGAAGGGTTTAAGTGTGGTAGTTGGGAGAATGAAATATATAGCAAAGTTGAAAGAGAAAGATGAGAAAATGAGTTCTATGTGGGCGCAGAGAATTTAAGGGAGATGCTGAAGTGAAGATTGCCTGGCAGGCAGTCGAGTTCAAGTCCAAGGTACAGATTTTTTTTTTCTCTCCTCAATTTTTATTTTTTTTTAATTGTTAATTTTAATTTAATTTATTTTTTTATTGTTAAATCATAGCTGTGGATATTAGTGCAATCAAGGGGTACGATGTGCTGGTTTCATATACAGTCTGAAATATTCTCATCAAACTGTTCAACGTAGCCTTCATGGCATTTTCTTAGTTATTGTATGTAGACATTTGTATTCTGCCTTTAGTAAGTTTTGCCTGTATACATTCTAAGATGCACTGTAGGTGTGGCCCCAACCATTACCCTCCCTCCACCCTCACCTCCCCCCTCCCTTCCCCTTCCTTGGCCCTTTCCCCATAGTCTTGTGCTATAGTTGGGTTATAGCCTTCATGTGAAAGCTATAATTTAGCTTCATAGTAGGGCTGAGTACATTTGATATTTTTTCTTCCATTCCTGAGATACTTTGCTAAGAAGATTATGTTCCAGCTCCATCCATGAAAACATGAAAGAGGTAAAGTCTCCATCTTTTTTTAAGGCTGCATAATATTCCATTGTATACATGTATGAATGCTAGTCCATTCGTGGGTCGATGGGCACTTGGGCTTCTTCCATGCCTTAGCAATTATGAATTGGGCTACAATAAACATTCTGGTACAGATGTCTTTGTTATATTGTGACTTTTGGTCTTCTGAGTATAAACCTAGTAAAGGGATTATAGGATCACATGGCAGGTCTATTTTTAGGCCTCTAAGTATTCTCCAAACATCCTTCCAGAAGAAATGTATTAGTGTGCATTCCCACCAGCAATGTAGAAGTGTGCCCTTTCCTCCACATCCACGCCAACTTCTCTGCTTTTGGGATTTTGTTATGTGGGCTACTTTTACTGGGGTTAGGTGATATCTCAAAGTAGTTTTGATTTGCATTTCTCTGATGATTAAGGATGATGAGCTTTTTTTCATGTGTTTGTAGATCATGCATCTGTCTTCTTTAGAGAAGTTTCTCTTCAAGTCCCTTGCCCACC
>CAUYPK010049783.1:0-33397 GCA_963574355.1 Loris lydekkerianus | reverse complement strand
TTTTTCCATGAAGAAGAATATGGTACACATTTATTGTTAAATGAAAATAAAGGAAATTTATTTTCCTTTGTACCGTACCTGTGTATGGTACGGTAGTATGGTAGTTGTCAACACAAACCAGACAAACTGCGAATCCTACCTTCAGTCATCAGGTAGTCATGAGGGTGGCTGCGAGCACCTGGCAGAGTCACCAGAGACAGACCAGCATTCACCACCTTCGCCGGGTCCCATCTGCTCTGATCCTCCTGTTCTTCTACACACATCTGTGAAAGTCTCCTCCTCTCTCCCACCCCATGCTCACAGCTCACTCCGACCTCTGCTTCGCCTCCACACAGCAGTGACGTCAGGTCTCCACATAACATCACTGGTTGCTAGACGCCAGTCGGGGAACCAGTTTACAGTAAATTAATTTTCATTCTGAGACAGAGCCTGGGGGGGGCCTTATTTTCAGGGGGATGTCTTATATTTCACCCAGAAGGAAATCTGTAAGTAGGTCTTATTTCCAGAGGATGTTTTATTTTCGGGGAAACATGGTACTTTCCCTTTGCTGTATAACAATATTGCCATCGATGTAGTTGCTTATAACAACACACATTTATCCTTGCACAGTTTCTACAGGTCAGGAATCCAGGCCTGAATGAATTGATTCTTCTTTTTATGGTTTCACAACCTTTAAAGTAAGGTATCAGCCAGGCCTGTTACCTAAACTGAAATTCTCACGGGGGAAGGATCTGCTTCCCAAAGCACCACAGTTGGCGGAGTTCAGTTTATTTTTATTTATTTTTTTATTATTTTTTTTTATTGTTGGGGATTCATTGAGGGTACAATAAGCTGCAGCTTCAGTTCCTTACTTGCTATTGACCAGAAGTTACCCTCAACTCTGAGAGACAGCTCATGTTTCCTTGCTACATAATGTTTACAAACATAGACAGTTGTTTCTTTAAAGCCACTGATAAAAGCGAGAGATTCTCCCTGCAAGAAAAGTATTATATTTTTATATAACATAATCAAATCACATATATGTAATTCTATATATCCTGTCACCTTTGTCCCTTTTCTATTGTAATGAGTGGGGATCACAGAAGGTCATGGATGCCAGGAGTTAGTGATAACAAGCTCTCCTTGACAGTCTGCCTGTCACATCAAGGTAGTGCATTGTTCTTCACTGAATATGGGCCACCATAAGTTTAGACTCATTAGCCAACCTCAAAGACTACCAATACCATTCTTAGGCACTCAAATAAAAATAATAAATCCCTAACCCTATAAAAGTGGTTGTGTATCAATAAGCTCAGCCCTAAATCCTTATAAAAGATCGATTAAGTTCATAGACTCATCCTAGAAAAAGTACTACATACCTCATTGCTGATTATCCTTGCTCCCCTGAATATGGGCATTCTCCTTGACCATCTGGTGACTGTACTGATAGTCAGTGATGAGATTATGTAGCACCTTTTCTAGGATGAGCTGTCTCATGTGAACAAAAAAAAAAAAAAAAAAAAAAAAAAATTGCAGTAAAGAATTCCTTTTTCAGCTAGGGCCTTCAGTGAAATTTGTTGATTGAAACTTTCCAATTATACTGCCGTCATTTGAAGATTCTATTCCTTTCCAACATTGCCTCTACATTTCTTGGAAAAGCTGAGGTGTAATTCTGTGATTCTCAAAGTTAGGTTTTAGGCTTTGTTATCAGTTACAAAGAAATAGATGTATTCTTTGAAAATGCCATGAAGGCTTTCGGTTTCTTCTTTCAGACTCTGAGTTGTACCTTCAGACTCCAACAGTCCCTCTTATCTCTAAGCCCATTAGAAAAAGCACATGGACATCAAAGTCTTTGCAAACCTTTTTAATGTAGATTCTAAATATCAGTGTCATCTTTTTCTATTGAGTTCCTCCCTTCCATCTGAATTTTATCACATAATGCCGTAGACCATGAGTTTGATGAATCTTGCTACTACTAAATGCCATGGATTACTGATATATTACTTGCAGCCAGCGAGGAGGTTTTCTATGTGGATCATAAATTTGTGAATTCAATGATGAAGATACATCCCTCAAGGTCAATCCTGGTGTCAATCTTGCATTGTCATGGCACATTCTGAAAAGAAGCCCACACTCAAACTGACGATTTGAACAGTTTAAAAAGAGACAGTTTGCGTAGCTGTGAGATGTTTAAGGCTGTCTTACATAAACTTTCTTCATTATTCTCTTTCAAATCTTTGAAAGTACTTTGGAGTTAGGGCATTTGTTTCATAGATTTTATATGCAAGTGTGTTATAGGAAAATAAAATGTTTGCTTTTTCTGGGAAAAAAAAAAAAAAAAAAGGAACCAAGAAATAAAGTATAGAAAACCAGAGAAGAACTACTATCAACCCTAAATCTGAAATGGTAGTTCTCACCAGGGGAAAATTTTGCCACCACAAGACATGGGGTTTCTGGAGACTTTTTATTGTACATTTGGGGGCAGGATTGCTATTGGCCCGTATATGCAGAGGACAAGAGTGCAGGTAAGCATCCTGCAATGGGGAGAAAGTCCTCAGCTAGGCACTACCTGTTCTCAAATATCAGTAATGTCACATTTGATATACTCTTGCCTAAGGAGATAAGAAGTAAGCAATGCCTAATTTATAGGGGTTATACAGATTATTTATCTCTAGGAATGATGCAATTATTCCAAAGTTAAATGGTAGAACAAGAGCCGAGGGAATAAAATCCTGATGTTACCTGTTTCCTGCTTTTCCGCCTCCTACCAATACCTCCAACTAGAAGAGCCCTACTGTCTCGGGGATTACACGGGAGATTTGTGGACATCGTCCATAGAGTTCACTCTCCTGTGGCACAGGGGAGAGGGAAGTCAGATAGAGAATCTAGATGTCAAATGAAAGAGATCTACTTCGTGTAAGTGATTTTAGAGTGCCTGTGACTATCTGGATAATGAGTGTTAAGGAAAAAAAAAATGATTCTATAATAAGATTTTAAGGAGCAACATATAAGTGATGTGAAGAGTCAACAAATTTTACAAAATACCAAATGGTAAAACAAAGAGGTAAGAGGACATATAAAATGTTTTCCCTAATATTGAAACTACAAATCAAGATGAGTAGACCAAATGGGCCTAATGTATTTCTTTTTTTTAATTGTAGATTAATTTGAGGGTATAAAGAATTAGGTTACAATTTTACATTTGTTGGTTTTAGTTGTAGTTGTGTCCCGCCCCCAGGAGGTGTGCCACATACCCCCACCTTGTGCCCATTAAGAGGGAGCACACCAATCCTCCTCCCCTCCTTCTCCCTTTCCCTTATCTTGAATTGAATTGAGTTTTTCTCTAGTGTGGGCATATATCAGATCATCTATTGGCTTCATATATATATTTTTTAATTTTAATCTTTTTTTTTGGAAAAAGTCTTTCTCTGTCACCTTGGCTAGAGTGCCATGGCATCATCATAGCTCATTGAAACCTCAAACTCCTGGGCTCAAGCAATCTTCCTCCCTTAGCTTTCCAGGTAGATAGAATTACAGATGCTTGCCACCATGCCTGGCTGATTTTTTCTATTTTTCTATTTTTAGTAGAGATGGAGGTCTCTCTCTTGCTCAGGTTGGTGTTGAATTCCTGACCTCAAGCCATCCTCCCACCTTGGCCTCCCAGAGGGCTGGTATGAGCGTGAGCCACCATATCTGGCCCACTTTCTCTTTTCTCAAACTTGGCTGCGTTTATATATGTGGACTATGAAATAACCGTCAGACATTTTGCTCTGCTAGGACGTTTGATTTACTATAAATCAGTTGCTGTCAAATTGTTTTCAATGGGAAGCAAAACAGTCTCTATGGGTTTCTCCCACTAAACAAATTAAAACAAAATCATCCCAAGGAAAAACAAATCTTTAGGCTACATTAACAAAAATAGAACACATGTTTTTTCTTATGTTTTATTTTTTGTCCAAGAATCTGAAACCACAAAACAACATGATATATATGACTACTAAATAGAGCATTTGCCATTTCTGAGTTTACTTTCTCTGGAAATATTGAATGTGCTACAATCAGTACAAATATATGAGGAAGGGAAATAGCTGTTTGCAAAACAAATATTCTTCTATATGTAAGTATTAAAGGTAATAAAGCAACATTTAAAAATGAAAATTTAAGAAACTTAGGTCATTTAAAAATATTATGACAATAACATAAACACATTTTCAAGAACCCTAAAATTAGAGACTATTTCAAAATCCACTTTATTAATGTTTCCGTAGCATTGATTTTGCGTTCCGTGTGCACACTTTGCATTTGGTGTTGACACTGAGCAGTTTGGGTGAAATCACTTCATCTATATGCATGTCCACCATTTACTTGCAAATGTGAGCTGAGGTGTCTCATGAACATCTGAAGTATGTATTCAGGGGAAAATAACATCTGTTTTAAAAGAAAGCTTTGCAAATTCTTCAAGAGATTTAAGATTATACCATTTTGTGATCTTTGCAGAGTCAACAGTTAAAATCTATGTGTGCATAAGTGGGATATTTTGTATACAGTTGTAATGAAGGAGGGAAAAACAGAGAATCTCTTTAAAATAAGGAAAACCACAATATTTGTTTGTGGAATCTGGTTTATTAATAAAGGGTAAATGACAAGCCTTTACACATAAAAAGAGTACATTGATTTGTACAATTAACTAATTACTACAAGTTATGTATCTAAAACCTTATATGTGTTGTTATCTTTAATGGTATTAATTTGTCAAGGAACACACCCTTCCTTTTGATTTTGCTATTACTTTAGAATGTCTATAGGTACATGATTATAATAGTTTTCCTGGAAATTCTTGTCTGAGAGGACTAGAATGTAAACCAATAAGTAGCCTCATTGCTCACTGTGGGAGATCCTCAAAATATCAAACTACCTGAGTGTCCAATAGCCACATTCTTATGACAACACAGTGACACTGAGGAGAAACAGCATACCTCTCAGAGCAACACATCTTTTAACTGGGCAAACCTATCAAAACAGGTTTACTTATCAGGAATCACTTTAAGTTCTTAACCTTACTTTGTCCACCAATCATAAACTCTTAGGAACAAATGTGGTCTACCACAATCTGATCCCCACATTACAGCACCTCTATAGAGCCATCCTTACACAGAACCTCAATCTCTGACATACACACTGATGGTCCCCTTGGGCATCACTGTAACACTCTGTCCTTCAAGTTGATGTTCTGCCTTTTTGCAGAAGAAAAGAAACTCAGTCCTGTTGGGGAGTATATACTTGAAAAAGTCAAGCTGTTACATTGTACTATAGTGCAGTCTTTGTTTGTGTATTTGTCTATATGGCTGTCTATTTTTGTTGATTATCAATGTTGCTGAAATTGATTATAAAATCGTCATTGAATTATTTGTTTCATATGTAGAAATTGGGAAGGAATTTCTAACCCCCACTCACCGTAGATTTCAAAATCATCATCAACAACAACAACAAAATACAATGCAGCTATATTTCGCTTAGTGAAGTCAAGAAAATATTACTTACATTTAAGCAAAATTAGGACTATCAAACTGTTGCAAAGGGTCAAAATAAAGTCTCTGGGTGTATCATAACCCATTTTAGGTTCTGTGGGAAACTGTCATCATACTTCAGGCTGGAAACTGCCTGATACCTGGTTCCTGGGAAACAGCAGGAAGGTCTAGGACACCTCAAGCAAACATAGAAAGCCATCAAAGGCACCTTTACAAATGCATTTGGGAAGCAGCAGTCTCCTAAGCATCAACACCTCGGATAATGTGTGCCATTACATCTTTGTGATGTAAATCTCCTAGCCTCTGATCTGTTTTAAAACTCAGGAGTACCTTTCTCAAGGGCCTGGGAATCACCTCTTTAAAAGGTATCATGAAGTAGGGTACTGCATTGTCACCTCCTTTCTTTAGGAAGTAGGAGCGTAACTTCTCTGTAAACAACAATTAGCAAATACCCATGGCCTCCTCACAGAGGAGAACATCTGCAAACACAGGAATAATGACAAAATCAGCAGCAAATAGGTGTTTTGATTTCGATGGTGTTGTGTTAATAAAATAAAAACTACAAGAGGAGGTTTTCTAAAATGAATACAAACATTAGAAAACCTGGTTCTTTTTAAGCATGATAAAAAATTCAATCTGAACTCCACATTAAACATTCTCAACACAAATCATGATAAATGTTTGCTATAATGGAAATGCTAATTACCTTGATCTGATCATTATGCATAGTGTATTGAAATATCCCTAGGTACTCCATGAATATGTACAATTATTGTCAATTTAAATAATTAAAAACATGTGCTCATTAATTAATATGTCCCCTAGATAGATATAACCAATCCATAGGCTAGAGAAAGATGAAGGAAGTGGATTGTATAACATTTCACCATACATATATTTCCTCTTTCCTAAATGTCCCTGGAAGTTCCAGATTTTTCTACAACTCTCTTCTAGGTCAGTCTCTCAATTCACTCTTTCCTGGCTCTGTTTCTCTCTCCTATATGTCAGTGACCACTGTGACACCCCGTCATGTGTGAATATAAACAGCTGGGATACGGACTGAAAGAGGTGGGCTTCCCCTAGGTGCAGGGAGAGTCCCCAGGAACCTCTGTCACGGCCTTTTATTGAAGGTTTATACAACAGGTGTGGGGGGGCCACGTACTAGGACTACATGCTTAATGATCACTACATGTTCTTTCCCCACAGGCTCGACTCCCACCCTGTTACTCCACAAATGTCCAAAGTGTCACACCTGCTTGCTAATGAGTGACCAATCTTATTAACCCAGGCAGTTACTTGAGAGCTTGTCTGCAGGCTGCAAAACATCTCCAAGAGCCTCCCTCAAGAACCAGTGGCCACCTCTATAAGCCTGATCCTCAGTCTCCTACACCTGTACTCCTCACCCCAGCCTTTTAAGAACAAATGAGTTAAGGAACTTTAGTTCTTTTTTACATACATTTAAGAGTTAGCCACTTTACCTTTCCTTTATTTTACTGGTTAGACCAACAGGAGTGGAAGAGTGAGCCACACAAAACTTCTGCGTAGAAACATTCTGGGTTCACAACACTATGAAAAATTATTCTTAATATTTTTACTCTATCAAATGAATAATTTCCTCTTATGGATTATCCACTGAATAGGTTCTCCTAAATATTCTCTGTTATGACACTAAGTTTATGGTTTACAATCTAGCATCTCTCACTTTGATAGTATAGTGAAAATAAGGAAATACCCAACTTGGGAAGAAATTCTGTCAATAGGAAAAGACACAGTAATTATAAAAATATGAGAAAATACGTATGGATAAGGTTAGATGTTGTACACTTTACCCAGATGAGGTGTTATTTATCATAACTGTGACGAGTTTCTAATCACGTGACTCCTATGCGTCTCTCCTCATTGAATGGCATCTTCTACGTTCTTGCCGTGAAGGGAGTGAAGCAAACCTCAGACACCCTGATTCCCCTTTAAAAAAGAAAAGTATTGTGCTGAATCAAGATTACAGAATAGTAGAAAATACTTTAAAATCTACACTTAACAGAAGATTTTCTAAAAGGGAACATTCTAGTTCCCTGTTAAACAACTTAAATAACTAAGAAAGATCAGGATAACAACATTCTTGTATTTTAATGATCTCATTTTGTATGATAAGAATTATCTGTGAAAAGTTCATGAAGATAAATAGCAGTTAACTGTATTGACTGAAATTTTGAGTAATGTTTATTTTACTCTTTTCTCTTGAATGTATTTCCAGTTTTATTTCCTAAGTCTTAAGTTTTATTTAAATAATCTCCAGTGAGAACAGAGCAAACCAGTTACTGACCTTTCCTTGTAACACCAATTAACGGAGCCAGGGAGAACAAGTGCACCCTGCGACCAGCCAGTCATGTGTTGGGTGTGGTGCCTGTCAAAGGGGGTGTCCATGACCTCGCCCCGGCCGGCTCCTGGGCACTGTCCACAGTCGAGCTGAGGTTCATGATGGTTTCATCTACGAACATAATAAGGCATGCCGCCTCTGAGGCTGCTGTCAGGGCATTGATCCACACCATAGCTGACCCCACAGCTTGTTGAGGATGTTTGTAGCATCAAAACCAGCATCACACAACTGGCATGGGATACTCTCCAAGGCCTTGGCATATGTCCCAATCAACATCTGCTGCTATCCTGAAACAGTGCTTGAGTAATCCTGCAGGGGCTTGGAGAGCTCCATCTCAATGTCCCCGCCACCAGTCACCACTGAATCATCTTGATGGCCTTCCTGACGATCATGATGGCATCAGGCATGGACCCCACCACTTCCTCCATAAATTACTAGGTACTACTGCAAAGGATGAAGGTGCATGTCGTGGCCTTGGGGCAGCCAGTGAAAAATTGTACCTTTCACCTCCAATCTGAGTTTCTTTAGACACCTGGCAGCGACCCAGCACATCTGCTGACAGAGCTCTCACACTGGTCTGGAGTGAGCCTCCGCAGGCCATCACTGTCCTTTTCAGATCCTCCTCAAGGACTGGGCCAGCACAGAACGTGTCCCTGCCAGCAAAGTACTGGGTGCCACACCTCCAATGGGGAGTTTAGACAAGACAACTTTGGCTCCAGAATAATAGATCCTCTCTAACTTGTCATAAAGAATGTTCCACACAGCATCGACAATAGCCTGATGATCCTCAACTGTGTGGACTCTGATCTTGGCATTACTTTCTCAGCTTTCAACCTGAGCTTAACATTTAAAAGGCAATCATGGGATTATAGTACTTTGGGGGTTGCATTTCAAACCCAGCATAAAAGAAAGTCTTGGACACAACACCAGCTACCAACTGAGATCCACCCTGTACCTTCATGATTCCAATCTTTTAAGCTGCAGCATATCATCAAGCATCATCACCGTATCAACCAGCATCTTAGCAAAGGCTTTCTGCTGGGAGATCAGCTTGGAACTCAGCAGTCATGGCACACTTCTCCAGCAGCTTCCTCTGCTCCACTTTGTCTGTCTTCTTCACCGTCACAGCAATCTCTTTGATATTCCTAACTGCCACCTGAGTGGCTGTGAGGAAAGCTTGAATGATGATCCGGGGGTGCAAACCTTCCTCCACATCAGGTTTCACCTGATTTCACCAGGTTTCAGAAACTCTGCAGACAACAAAGTCACTGAGGTGGTCCCATTACCAACCTCAGCATCTTGAGATTTGGCAATGTCCACTAAAGTCTTTGCTGCAGGATGGACAACATCAAGGAGTTTCAGAATTGTGGCCTCATCATTAGAAATGGTTGCTTTGCCTCCCTTGGCCATCCACAATAAGCTTGTCTCTCACAGCCTCAGCAATCACCTGACAGGCACTGATGTTACCCACAAGCTGGGGAGTGCCTTGGGAGCTATCAGCCCCCTCTTTTAACAGCACTGGTGTGGGCATCATTTTGGAAGCTAATTCAATAGCCCGTTACTCTTCCCCTCTTCTCTGCACTGGGGCTGCCCAGCAACCCACAATTCCCGGCACTACAGAAATCCCCAGAAGCTTCACCAAGCCATTGGACTGGGAGCCTTTCAATTTTTTTATAGTCCTCATGTCCTTTGTGAGCTGCAACTTCTTCTTTTCAGGCAATTAAATTTCTATTAAAATGAGGCAGCACAGAAACAAACCAAAACAAACTGAACTAAATTAAATAGAAATTATACTGATGATGATAACACAATATTAAATAATGGAGTTTCTTGTATTTACACAGAATGTATACTTCTGTAGTATAGGCCTTAAAACCTTACGTGGCATTGAATATAACCAGGGCCATGTTGCAAATAGATGTATGTGTGTGTGTGTTACGGAAATAAACAAAAAGCCAAATAGGGACAAGTAGAAACTTTATTATTCAGATTTTGATACAGCAAGGGAGTTAGTCACCCTTGCATTAGGAAAGTCATCACTTGCATTAGGAAAAAGACTCAAAGTTATGTGGAGTAGTGGGGAAATCTTATAGTGGGGAAAAAAGGGGATGGGTCTAGGTATATTCTGATTGGAGTTGTTGGCTACCTAGACATATGGATCTTATATGATTAGTTGGATGAGCCTATTTTGACTTTCTCTGGTTTGTCCTGAGTTGGAAGCAGAGGTAGATAGTAGGGGGTCATTAACCAAGTATTTATAATTTCAGTCAGTTGCTGCAGAGGTAGTGGGTCAGTGATCTAATGTCATACGTCATTTGCCAGCTCTTGTTTATGTACAGTCTTCCCAGTTCCTTCTTTTTGTTATTCTCTCTCTTGTGAGAAGTTCATCACCTCTAAGATGGGTAAAGATCCACATCCTTCCTACTTGGGCAGTGTTCCTTGTGACCATAGTCAGCTGTATTGTAGACCTTCTTGTCAGATTTTGCTTTTATGTCACTAGTAGGTAATTATGCGATTATTTACTAAAAGAGAGTGCAAAGAAGTACTTACAATGTGTTGAATGGAACAGACAAGCCTCGTAATCAGTATGACAAAAACAAGAACAATTAATAGCACCTGTAAGATGCTTCAGAACCAGGAACCCTATTTGTGCAAACTGAACTTGGAAAATAAATTCTATAAGCTATGAAGATCAACTTTGGAGCACTGCCTATCTTTTTCCTTAACGTAATGTATAGCCTGTTCCATCTTTCCTATTTTATTGATCCACGTATAGAAAGGTATTAACAATGGTGTATGCACCATCGTCAGTAGACATCAAGAAATCAAGAGTGATGCAGTGACCCTTTACTACTTAAGATAATAAATTGAGACTTATTTGTATTCCACCTAGGGATATGACATTTTTAATTAATTGTTATCAGTAATAATCAATTCTTAATGAATATGTTGTCAGTCAGAACCCAGATGAGGGCTCTCACAAGAACTCTATAATGCTGACATCCTGATCTTGGACTTTCTGACTCCAGAACTGTGAGAAATAAATTTCCATTATGGGTAATCATCCAATTTATGATATTTCGTTATATCAGACCAAATGCACTATGACATACAACCACTGGCAGAATGAGGTAGAGAATTTATAAGAGAAAAGAATTGCTATTGCTGTCAGATTACCTATTAGATTATTAGTTTGGGACAAAGAATATTTTAGTAAATATTTAGCAATTTTTTATTCAGAATTTCATCTAGAGGTCACTGCATTAAAAAAAAAATCACTGTGCATTGAACCTGAGAAACCTTATTTCTATATCTTTTCAAAGGCACCTATCAGGTGAATTTTGTTAATATCAGATGATCCCGAGTGACCATTAAGGTTCAATATCATTGTGGGTGATGTTATGCCATTTAGGCAGAGAAGCACAAGAATTGGATGGTGAATACTTAGAAAAGTACATGTAAGAAGTCGGAATTTTCCTAGGAAAGGAGATGGTATAGGTTTAGATGATCCCTTGAGGGCTGGCAGTAATCTGTTAAAATGCAATGTTTGTACACTAGCCCTTGACCAGATGATTGACCTCTGAATGCAGATCCAACAATCTGTGCCCCTGACCAGCAGGAAATAAAGAGAATGATCTCTGGATAAAAGGCAGGCTCACAGCACCAAGGTCCAAGAGAGAAGAGGTTTGTTCTCTTCTACTAGTGACCCACAGCAAAATTTATCCAAATGGATACTTACTGGTCCCTCGAGAACTGTGAACTTGGTAGTTTGTGAGACTGGTTCAAAAAACAGGCTTATAGAGCTTAAACTTGTGTTTTTTAGAAACACTTTTATTGGAAGAAAACACTTTTATCCAATACAACACAACATGGAAGCACAAAAGAAAATACAAAGGCATGAATGGAAATGGCATAAAGAATGAAGAATGACAAACAAATGGAAATCAATACCAAAATCTGAGTACAAACTTGAGAATAAATAATCTAAATAGTCTAATAACCCATGGGAAATGGAGCAGAGTTATGACCTAGTGCTTATTTATCATGTTAACAAGGATCGGACAACCTGTGAACAGTAAGGTTCAAGATTCCTTCATGAGTCCTGCACCTGGTTAGGGGCTTAGTCCTGGTGTGTTCAGCGACATGAGCAAACAAGATGGGAACAAACAGAGGCTACTTAGAGGTTGCTATAACTGAAGAGTCACCCACAGCCACCATGTTGCCTTTGGCAGAGACCCAAAAGCAGGCAGGGGAGTGTACAAGTTAAATCGTGAAAGAGACGATAGTTTCGGGTAGTTTCTGATGATCACTGGAATCCAGAAGACAAAGGTGGACTAAGGAGAAGCAGGACATCTGCTATGATTAGTTTGGTGAATCTGTTGGGCTTTCTGTGGCCTGTCCTGAGTTAAAAGTCAGAGCAAAATTGGGGAAGCTGACAATCATTGGTCACCAAATAATCTTCGCCATTTGGGGCCAATTGATACAAAGGCTCAGAGTTCTACTTTCATATATCATCTCTCCATCATTAGTATATTCTTTTGAAGTGTGTGTGTGTGTAGAACATACTCCTGAGATAAAACTAAAACTTTTCTCTACTGATTACAGATTTCTAAAGTCAGTAGACCTTATACTGAATGGGAACATAACTTTTACTAAGTTGTTAGAGAAATTTAGTATGTATTTGTTAAATGATTGTTGATTTGACTGAAAAGCATGATGACATTTCTACTTCATTTTCCTGCAACAGCATATAAAGCTATATTTGAATGACTCTTCCGTGGCGCTTACCTGTTTAGGTCAAATATAGTCAAAATATTTTGCCAACGCACACCACCACAGAAATCAGCTCGGCAATTTTAGGGTGAACCTTTACGTGCAACTGATGGCCAAAGTTGAGGCCACTTCTTTCCTTTTTATACTGTCTGCCTAAAAGTTTAAGGAAACCAGAAGAGGGTAGGAAGCATCCTTATTGGTGTGCTCAGAACTCAATATTTGAATTTGAAATATGATCATATGATCTTACCTTTAACAAATCTGTGTTTTTTTCCTTATTTCCTTTTAATTCCCTGATTTACGTGAGTGACTAATGGTTATTTGTATTTATGTAATAATGTAGATGCCAATAAATTTGTTCAAAATATCTATGAAATTATAGAATAATTTTATACTAGAACTCTAACAAGATGATATTTCTATTACTTAGATATTAAGTACTAAACGTGGGTTTTCTGGAATAAATTGTCAAGCCTAAGTATGTGTGCTTGCTACACACACACATACACACACACACACTCACATATAAATGAAAGATAGGCAAGTGAGCTAAAATATGTACAAAAATGATCTCTGAAGCTCACTCAATATATTTTGCAACTTTTAATAAATTGTTTATATATGGCAAAAAGGTGTTTCTGTTAATAATTTCATGAAAAATTCATTTTTTCTGTAACCTTGCCATTTGTACATTATGACATCAATATAATTTTAAATATTTTAATTGAACTATGCATTTTATAAATTATTAGTTTAAATTATAACTCAAGAATCAACACATTCGCTGTTACAACAACATGAAAAGTTGTATATGGGCATTAGAGCCACCATGAACCTTCACCCTTAAATTAAAATAAAAAACAAAACTACAAAACTAACTGTAATGTTAAAGCATACAATTATTTCTCTCATTGGACTGCACTGCAAGTTCTAATTTATAAAAACAGGATACTAAGAAATTCTTTGATTATGTCTTCTGAATGGGTATTAGTGGATTTCTTCTCTTAAGGAAACAGGAGAATAAATGTTACATAATTCTGACCATATTTTTAATGCTTAATTAATTAAATATAAAATGTAATGATGGTCTGATAAAATTTTACAAAACGGACTAAAAAAATAAGGTGCTGGAATCTTGAACCAGACTTTTCCAACTAGACTTTTCCAAATTTATTATTTTCTTATGTTTTCTTTTTTAAAATTCTTTTATTAAATCAAAACTGTATACATTTGTGGGGTACAATGTGCAGATTTGATATACGATATGGAAGGCTTAAATCAAACTGATTAATGTAACCATTACCTCACTTATTTTTTGTGGTAAGACATTTCCGGTTTACTCTTAGTTGTTTAGAAATATGCCTTTGCGTTGTGCACATTGGTCAAGAGCCCATCAAATGCCCTCCCTACTCCCACCAAACACCTTCTCCCTTCCCTTCCTTCCTCCATCTCTTCTTCTTGTTAGACTATATTTGTGTTTTATCATGCATAAGAGAGTGTAAGTGCTTTTATATTAGTTTTATAATAATATTGAGTATATTGGAAGCTTTTTATTCCCTTCTTGAGACCCTTTACCAAGGGTTTCAACTCCATTCAGGTAGACATAAATGATGTAAAGTCTCCCTCGTCTTTTATGTCTGAATAGTATTCCATATACATACCACAGTTTGTTAATCCATTCATGGGTTGATGGGCATTGGGGTTGCTTCCATGACTTGGCAATTATGAATTGGGCTGCAGTAAACATTCTGGTGCAAATGCCTTTGTTGTGAAATTATTTTTGTTCTTTTTAGTAGATACTTAGATATGCAATTGTAGGATCAAATGGAAGGTCAACTTTTAGATCCTTGAGAATTCTCCATACTTCTTTCCAAAAAAGGCAGTATTAGTTTATAATCCCACCAACAGTGTAGTAGTGTTCAACAACCAGTTTTTAAAATAAATTTCTAATCACATATGAATGCTTTAAAGAGTCATAATTATTACAATGTCTTTTTGTAAGATACAAACTATTCTTTATGTTACATCAAGCTGACTTGTGGGTAGAATTTGTGACAATACTGAAAACAGCTAGGTAGAAAAAATGTTCCTTCTTGGGGCCATGGTGTTTTATTGAGAAAATAGAATAACAGCTTTGAAAACAAAGCAGTTCTTTATATTTTAATTTAAAAAATTGTTATTTTTGTACATGAGTTATATGCAACTCATGTGATGAAAGAATTAATTTTGACACTGCACCACAATGTGAATTATATGTGACTCATGACATACTTATTGAATATGTTTCTGTACATTAAATCTTTTGTCATTCCACAAATATTTAATTGTGTCTGGAGCGTACTTCATAACCCCAAGCATGTGCAACAACGTCACATGGCCACATACTATCAATTTCAAAGATCCACCAGGCAAACATTAGGGCAAACGTGCAATCTGAAGTGATCATAATTGGAGGATACAGTTCAGCATGTGTGGCACACTTAGGCATGCTACTGGGGCAAAGAGACAGCAGGTGGGGAAGAGGTGCCAACTGAAAACAACGATCAGAGGTTTCACAGCCTACAGCCATGCAATGACCTTCCCATGTATCTACTAGGTCTACATGGTTCACGTGGCTCCAGACTCAAAACTAGTGTGAGATCAACACAACTCACATGGCTGTAATTGTGTTAAGCATATCCTTCCAATGATCAGCCCTATCCCATACCCAGCACTATCCTGGATCTTTATACTATGTACAAAATTTTTAGCATGGAAGTCGTCTTCAATTTGTTATGATACTATGTGGGTATTCACAAAGAACTTATAGCTACCCTCTTAAATATTTGTCTATATCCCGAGATATTTAGCAAGAATGGCAGGAACATGCAGTAATGAGAAAGGATGCTATCCTGTCTGGCGATGGAGACATTAATATTGAATTGATGAACTGTTGAGTCATAAAGTGTTCTGAGGAGAGAGCTCAGTGGAATGAAAGGAGGCACTTGGTAAGCTAAAGAGAGGGACTATTTTACCAACTGGTGCCTATGAATTCCGCTATTAAAAATTAATATACCTCCAATTATAAGTATTAAGCAAATATTAATACTAAGTTCTATTTATCGGAAGTCCTTTAGCCTTAAATATACAAGACATCTTGAATGTCCACGTCTCTCCATCATTATGGGTAACCCCTGCAGGGGACACCCCTCTAATGGATACACCCCATTGTTCTCTCTCACTGCTTCGACTTCTTCTGATCTCATGATGGACATCTACTAAAGAGTAGAAAGAGTAGTATACTAATAAATATGTCAGTCTTGTCAGTTTCCTCTTCGTAAGCTTTCTATGACTTCCCTTTGAAATCAGAATAAAGTGCAAATTCTATCTTCGCCAATAAATTCCTTCATTTCATTCTGCTATTGCTCCCTTCCTTACTATTAGTCACACTGATCTTACTTCTCTTACTACATCAAACCAAATGTATTTGGTTTCATGATGTTTTTGAACGTCTACTGTCTGTTTCTTTACTTTCATGTCTTACCCCCATATGTCACTGACCTAGAGAACACACTCTGGCAAACACACAAGTTATTTTCAATCATATTAAACTGTTTATTTCCTTCACAGCATTTATCAAAATTTCAAGTTGTTATTTCACTTTGTATTCTAATTTTTATTACCTGTGCTTCTTAAGATGATATAGACAAACTTAAGTGAGAGAAGTTGTATTATTCTGCACAGCTCTACTTTCAGGATATCTGCACAACAGAACGCCAATACATTCTTCTTTAATAAAGGAATGTTCCTTGCTGCTGACAGTATTAAAAAAAAAAAAAAAAAAAAAAAAAAACCTTCTCCCAGCACCCGAAATCAATTATAACTTATGTTTATAGAAGTAGAGATTATTAACTTGCTTATTTCCACTGTCTATAAAAATTCTATCAAATTTCCAGTGCAATAAAGTTGCACTTGTGAGAAACAATTGTACAGATACTAGCAGGGACAAGTGAGAAAAAAATCAGGGCACCTGAAATCTATCCACGACATTGATTTTTAAATGGTGCCTAAACTACATGCAATTCTCCTTCACAGGCTAATTATTCAGACAGAGTGATTGTTCATTGACTCAAAGTCTATTCATCTGTTCCAAACTCATTGACTTTAGAAAAGATTTTGAACATAGTTACTCAGAGTTCTGGAAAAAAAGAGAGCAAGTTTTCTGTCTTAATGTTCTACACCGTTGAAGCTTTTACCCCCTTACTCTACTGATCTGTTTTTAAAAGGAAAAGTGAAAAGAACTCCCTAGGCCAGAAATATACATTTTCATCATTTTACTTTGTATAACAACCAAGTTAAACATGTAAAATCACTTACGGTCGATTCTTTCCTTTTGGCACAAGAGAAGTTGATAGATTTTATAGATTGCTTTCTGTATTGCCTTTGAATAACTCACAGCTGCAGCAGAGCTCCCTATAGTTAGGGCCTACTGTGGCCCACCGACTTTTCTCATTTCATCTCGATAATTATTTAATGACATTGATTGTACAAATGAGAGCTTGAGGCATAGAAATTTAGGCAAATCCTTTAAAGTCACACAGTGCTGGGTAATAGTGATGGAATTTGTTTTGAGGTTTGTATGACTATAAATGCTATGTCTTATTCATAAGTAATTGCTTTGTATCTTCTCACCTACCAATATGCAATAGCATGACTTTCAGTAATTATTTATCAACTCTTTCATTCTTTTTAATATTAAGCATCTCTAGTTATCCTGCTATTAAAAAAAAACAAAAACAACAACAAAAAAAACTTATCCCACCTTGCTCCAGTGGAAGGGATTGTATTCATGCATTATTGCTGTTAAATTTTATAAGAGTTGATTTTAGAATATAAGAATGTTAGCACTAAAAATAGATCAAGATAGTTTTATTTTAGTCTGCTACTGGAGTATAACTGGTAATATCTATTTTGAAATCGATGTTTTAAAATTATAAAATATTATATTTAGTGTTGTAGTACATCTCCTTCTAGAAATAAATCTTAATTTAAAATTTTACAGGAAATTAAAATAATGATTTTGTTATATTACTATTGAAGAAGAATATATGAAAATGTCATAATCTACTAATCAGTGCAAGATTAGTTAAGCAAATGATGGCATATATGCAGTCATGAAAATGATATTTTAGAAGAATACTTATTTACATGAAAATTTTTGACATAATATTGGATTAAATGACAATTTAAAATTGAAATAGTATATAATCCAAATGTATTGCTGTGTGTGGAACCATATATTAAAATAAAAGACATGAGATACATAAATAATATATGTCTGACTGAAGTTGCAATTCTTAGTTCAAAAGCAGAGCCTAAAATAACTGGGTATTTTTTGTGAAACAAATATTCTTTGTTTCCTAAGGAAATGACCTTTTAAATAAATCACTGGCTGACAGAGTTTGAAAAAAAACAAGTAATCTTTAGCATTGCCTTAAATACACAGAGACAAAGTGGGGAAGACTGGGGAGTGGGTTATGTGCTAAAGGGGAGTGCTAAGTTCCTAATTCTCTCCATACTAAGCAGATTCTAGGGGTCAACTACTGCTGAGAGGAGTGGAGGTATTTAAGTGCAGCATCTTTAGAATAATAAATTCTATTTCTCTGATGAAATGAAGGACAGCCACTCACATGAGCAAGTTAACAGACCTAGCAGAAAAGCCTCCTCCAAACAAAAGGAAAAGCCTCCGGGCCCCAGTCTGCTCTCGCTGCTCTCCACACCCAGAGAAAATGAACTGAACTGACCAGCTGGGTATGCTTTGCCCTTTTCCATAATATCATGACATTTTTGCATGTACAAAGTGGACACCTAAACCTTATAGAGGATGACTATTTTTTAAGGGTTAGGCTACACATATATAAAGCCTCCACATGACAGGGCTATATCTCTGTTTCTACATTTGTTGAGTTCTGACCTTGGCAGTGATACAGGACAGGTGGTGCCCCAGACAGCTCAGCCCAGCTGAGCTGGAGGACCTGCTGCCTCCGCCCTGGCAGTGCTGGTGCACTGGCAGCCAACAGAGGAACCAGCCAGCTGAGGGTGGAGGGGCGGCACTGGAGGCTCTAGTAGCCAGAGGGGCCGGACAACTGCTGAGGAGACACTGGCACCTTGATGTCCCCTTCCCCTTGCAGGGAACAGGGAACCCCCATTTCCCATGCCTAGGTCAATTTCATGTAAGTTTCCTAGGCCTCAATTCCATGAATAAACTGTGTCCATTCATCCATACATTCATTCACCTTGCCCCAGTGGAAGGGACTGTATTCATTCATTAATGCACTCATTCAACTTACCCCTGTGGAAAGGACGGTATCCATTCATTTCCTGGCCTCATATAACTACAAGGAACCCAGGCGACTATGTACCTCCGGGATCAGCAGGACTACTCAGTGGCCCTGGGACAGACGACAGACAGAATGCTTTGTCACTAACAACTCTGGAGGAGAGAAGGCTGCCACACAAGGCCACGTAGGGGGTTGCTCCAAGGAAAGAGTAAAAGAAAGTTATAAATGTAGGAGGAGACTTAATATGGCTCCTGTTGATTGGGTATTTTGAGTAATTCTGCTGGCCTAAGGGAAGAAAGGCCTGTCCCTAAATGTTTGATATCTGAAGCTTCTGGCACCTGGGTGTGTATGTTGTAATTCGGGAGTGTTAGTTCTTGGGAAGGGAAGAGGTTGGGGTCTGTGCTTCACAAGTTACTTGTAAAGTGAAATTGAGAGTTTTTAGCCACAATCTCAAAACTGGGTCACAACCTATAAAACATGATGTTGCAGTTACCACAGCCAAAAATAACTTTTAAAAACAGATACTAACAAACCAAACATATCTTTGATTCACAAATTTGAACTATTTTATTGCCTCTAAGCTATATCTGCAAAGGGGTGTGTGTGTGTGTGTGTGTGTATTTGCAGGTGTATATTTCTTCAGTCTCTAACTGCTTTAAGGCAATTATTGAAAGCAGATTGTTTTTTCAAAGAAGCTATTGGAAATGGATTATTCCAAAGCCTCTTTACTAAGAGTCACTGATACTGAAAAACTGTTACCATTGGTTATCTCGTATGTTTTTCTTTTATATAATGTATAATTACTTTTATAAAGTTCTCTTCAACGCACATGTTATAGCTTTTATAGTAAGCCCAAATAGTTAGCCTTAAAAATATCATGCAATTTTAAAGAATATTCTATTCAGATACACACTAGATCAAGAATCTGCTAAATATTAGCCTTCGAATATCACACTAAAACTTTAATGTTTTTTGAAAGACTATGCTTATTTTTATAGGAGATTATTTAACATTTCAATCATCCTCATTATCATACTCTCTACTACATTTTCCCTAATGTCATAAACCCTGTGCATATGGACAGAGAGTAAAAATAAGTTATTGGAGCTTACTTTCAAATATGCTTGACCTTTCTTTTTTTAATGAAAGTTTTTATTTATCATTTGGACTTTCATGTTATTTTTCGCTTGCTCTGATTGTGTGATGACCTTTAAGATTTTGCTGATTATAAATCCTAGCTCATCACAATTTCATATGCTTCTATTTCCCAGGAGAAGCACAAATATTTAAATAATGCCTTAAATTATGGGAATAGTAGTGAGTTTTTTATAGTCACTTGCAATCAATAGAAAAGAAGGACTAAGATCAGTAGGTGATTGTCATACATACACACAGGATTTAGCCCTTATTTCATACTAATTTTTTTTTTTTTTCTTTTTGAGACAGAGTCTACTATGTTGCCCTTGGTAGAGTGCTGTGGCATCACAGCTCACAGCAACCTCAAACTCTTGTGCTTAAACGATTCTCCTGCCTCAGTCTCCCAAGTAACTGGGACTACAGGCGCTGGCCACAATGCTCAGCTACTTTTTGTTGTTGTTGTTCTTGTTTCAGTTGTCGTTTAACTGACCCAGGCTGAGTCTGAACCCGCCAACCTTGGTGCATGTGGCCAGTGCCGTAACCACTCTGCTACAGGCGCCGAGCCAACTAATTCTGATTTTCTTTACTGATTATTGTGTTTTGAGGAGTAGTGAGAATACACATGTATTATTATTATTGCTTTATTCTGTCTGTTATCGTTTGAAAATTGCATGCATTTCAATTTTTATCCTTCAATTTCATGCTATCACGATGTATTTTGTTGGTGTTTGTTTTTGAATTCTTGTTTTTCTCAATGATATGTTTTATGCCGTGTTTAAAAGAAAGCTTCCTTTTCCAAAAGTCATAAAAATATTTCCCTGTATATTCTAAATATTTAGAGAATTTTTATTTTTGCATTGAGATCTTTAATACAAATAGAAATGGTTCTCGTATATGAAAGGCAATGAAATGTATTTTATTTTCCATGTGGATAATCACTTTTCTCATTTATTGGATCTTCTCTTCCTGCCCACTTATGTGCAGTGACATCTGTAAAACTATGTATGTCATGTTTCAATAAAAGCATGCGTTAGTTTCAGAGGTCCCCATTTTGTTCTGTTAGATCATTTATTATATCTGTTCAAACACTAGATTGTCTTGTTTTTCATAGTGTTTATAATATGTTTTGAAATCTCACTTATATTCTTCAAATTTTTCTTGGATTTATTTTCTCTTGTACTTTTTCCACACAGACTCATTTTTTTCAAATTTGCTCCCAACATCCTATTAGGAATTTATTCAGAATTACAATGCAATTTTAGACTGATTTGAAAAGAATATATATTTTTATGGTATTGAGCCATTCTATCCAAAGGCATTATGCAAATTTGCATTTGAAGGAGTCTTATTTAACAACTTTTAATAAGCTATTCTTTTTTCTTCATAACACTAATACAGATATATTCCTCAGCAAATAATAGGCTTCCCTGGTAGTTTAAACATTATATTGTAACACATATTTTATAACTATCTCTTTCTTGTATAAATTAAGCAACCCTGTTGACTTTAGAAGTAGTATGTGTGTATTTACACACTCTGAGTTTCCAGATAGAGAATCATGTTTCAAATTATGCCAAAAAAAATTTTTTTAAGTCCTAATTAGTTCTGGTTTTTAGCAAAGTATTGGGAAAAAAATTCTTTAGTCTTCACTTAAAAAAAAAAAAAATATATATATATATATATATATATATTTACATGTATATAAGATGTATATGTTTTTCTATGTTGAATGCTGTCTGCTATAGACTTGTATATTTATTGTGTTCATATTTGCATGCATTTTCAATTGTTTCATAACAAATTACCACAAACTTAGCACCATAAAATAACATATAGTTATCATCTCACGGTTTCTGTGGGCCAGAAATCTTGCATCTTGCATGTCTTAGCTTGTCTGCTGCACTTGGTCCCCCAAGACTCAAGATGTGTGCTGGTCCCCTTCTTTCCCAGAGACTCCACTGTAGAAAGCTCCTCCATGTTCATGAAGGTCCTTGGAGAAATCCAAGTCATTATAGTTGTGAAACTAAAGTCCCCATTTTCTTCAGGGTTGTCAGCAAGGCATCGGTCCTGGGTGGCTCTTATGTCCGTGAGCTTTCAACTTGTATCTATTCCTACAGGAAAGGTCTAGTCTCTTTTAAAGGCTCATCAAAGAACTCAGGTTCCCTAAAATAATCCCCCTCTCTTTTTTTTTCCTTTAGCTTCAAGGTAAACTGATTTGCATTCTGAATTGCATTTACATCTCTAACAATCCTTCACCTTTGTCATACAAGTATATTAATTAAAGAAATTGATTTTTTTTTCATCTTCAGAGTTCCATCCACAGGCACAGACAAGGAATTGTATGTAGTACAGGGTCCATATACAGGGGCCAGGAGATCTAGGGGCCAACTTAGAATTCTGTTATTACATTATTCCTTACCAGATTAGTACCATTCTTTTCAACTCTTGGTTTGTTGCATTTTTAAATATATTTATCTTTTTATTTATCTTTTGAGAATTAAGATTATAGCCTGAATGTAAATTTTGAAATCAGGGAGTATAAACTCTTCAAATGTGTTCTTTTTTCCAGTACACTTTCAGCAGTCTAACTTCTGTACATTTCAAATATATTTCAGATGCAATTGATTATTTTTGATAGATACCTTATATCCATGACTTTATTAAATTTATTATTTCTGTCTTCTTTATCATCTTTATAATGGGATTATTAGGATGACCTAGGTATACATTTAAATTGTCTTGGAATAAAGACAGCCTTTGTTTTTCTGTTCTAATATGTATGTCTTTATTCATACCTAGTATATTGTTTAGGTTTTTGAAAGCTGTATAGAAGAGATGGTAGATAGTCATCATCTTCAAAATCTTACAGACAGGAAATTCAGTGTTTTATATGTATGTATGTTCTTTAAAATATATTCTTTTTATCAGATTAAGGAATTTCCTTTCTAATCAAGTTTGTTGAAAGTTTTTAACATAAATATGTTGAACTTAGCCATATATGTATTTTGCATCTACTGGGATGATTATGTGATTTTTCTCCTTTCTTTTGCACATACCACATATTGTAAATTATAGTGATTTATTTTTCAATGTTAGATCACCTAGTTGTCCATTTTATAATGTTGTGTTACCTTTTTATATTTTTGAAATGAATTCTTGAAATTCATTGGATACATTTAGTAGGATTTATTGCATCACTGAATTTATGTCTTGGAGGAATATTTGACTCTAGGATTCTTATAATTTCTTGTTTGGTTGTGTAGTACTTCCCTTATCAAAGGGCTTGGACATATTCCTTCCTACTCTTTTCTGAAAGAGTTTTTAGGGAGATTGTATTATTCCTTCTTTAATCTTTGATAACATTTTCCATTGAAGTCATTTTGCCTAGGTGCCAGCAACTTGGAAGCTGAAGGTGGCTTTGGTTCAGTTGTACTGTGGATATTGGCCATCTTTGATGCAAGTAAATAATCATGGATTAAATATTCTAATATATTCAAGGCACTTAGAGTACTGGGCAAATAAAAGGAGAAATCCCTGTTCTTTAGGGAGCTTATACGTTTCTTGCAGGCACTAGGAAGGTAATATTTATTCAAGCAGTGATAACAGAGGGCCATGTTTACATGTAGAAGAATAACCAGTTGTAGAAGTGAGAAATCTTGGAGAATGTATAGAGGACAGAAAGTAAACTAGTTTCTAGGAGTGATAAGTTCTTAATGGGCAGTGTTTCCTATTCATAGTCAGATACACTAACATAGGTACCATGATAAACAAGTAAGCACATTTTATAATACATATATCAAAATTTACTCAACACCTTTCTTTAATCAACTAGTTTCTAATTACATAAATTATATGTGTATTAAATTTCTTTAATATGTGTACCCTTGTGTATATATGTGTGCATATGTCAGTATGAAAGTCTTCAGCTGAACAACATCTAAATTATTATACATACTACCAGTGACACTACCAATGGCATCTTGATGACATGTAACAAAAAACTAATACGGTTATTAGTAAGAAACAAACTTGAAGTACATTGCAATTAAAATGTAGACAACCAACATAAGTCTGTATCACAAAACAACAAAAGTAAGTGGAGATTTAAAACCAAATGGACTATTATCATAGTTTTATTTAGTGTACAGTTACCAGTATTCTCACCACTGAGTCATTCTTCTGAAGTTGATTTGTTGATTACATTGTCAGTAAAAATCATGGCTTCAATTTAGTTTTGTATACTTCACGTCAGAAAATTTAATACTGTAATATATTGTTTGTATAGTGCCTTTTATACATTTAATACATGACTTAAGGGAGAAAATGAGTGACTAGATAGGTATTTGTATATTGCAAACCCTCATTTTAGAAAGACCATTTTCTGTGAATTTTCTTAAAGGGATGTGTAAATGTGTCTGTTAAAATAATTTGCATTTTGTCAAGAATCTTTCCTAAACCATAGTTAAATGTCATTTCTAAATTTGAAAAAAGTTAATATGATAAAGATCATGGTGACTGGAAAGATATGTTCTTAAAGGATAAACAATTTACATCAAAAGTAATTCATCAAATGACTGGGACTGATTTTTAAGACATGTGCACCATCTATAAAAAGAAACTAGAGACATTTGCAGAGGTTCTTGATTTGAATAATCACATTTTTGGATTTAAAAATGCAACTATTCTAAAGATGTCATTTACTCTTAATTAAAATACAAATTTAATGAAATTCCAGTAAGACAACTAAACAGAAACTTTTCTTAAAAGCATTTTATACTAGATATCTTGAGGCAATTTAGAGCTGGTATAATTAATACCATGTGTTAATGGCAACATGACAAAAAAAGTTTTAGTACTAAAGCAAAATTCCACATAACAATATGTTAAAGTAGAATATAAATTAGTAAAGATATGTAGAATTTTTGTACCTAATATTGATACTTAACCATTTAGGAAATATATTCCTATATCATTGTATAAATCAAAATAAATCTCAATACATGAAATACGATATGTAAAAAAGAAAATATAATAATATTAGAAATGATCACAGTGAATATTTTTGTATTCAATCTGATATATGTCATTCTGTATAAAGCTCAGGGCTTTATAAAGAAGGAAACAAAATTAAACAATATTGAAACAAATTAATGTGAGTAACAAATAAATAGATACAATAGATAGTAAGGCAGGAAAAAAATCATCTGTGGTATATATTGCAGGTAAATCAGAAATAATATTGTTTTTTATGGGGCACGTCAGAAATGATTAAGAAGGTAGATTTTTCTGTCAAAAAGTGGTGGGTCAAACCTTGCACCACAACTTCTACAATATAACTTAATCGCTGTGCTTAATTATTCTCATCTAAAAATAGAGATAATAATGTTTATGTTATGGAATTTTTAAAATATTGAATGCTTTTAAAGTGGTAGTCACAGCAATTAGCACATAATAAGCATCCAATAGATGCCAGCTACTAAAAACATACTCAAAAGTTCTATTTTAAAAGAAAATGAGCAAAGGACATGAATTGGTAAATCTAAAAAGTAATGCCATTTAATAATGAAGAGAAAAAAAAGTTTCAATTTATCTACTGGTTAGAAAAATAAATAATTTTTAAGAAAATATTATTTTTTCCCTAAAATGAATAACACCTAATTCAATGAGTTTGAGGAATAGATAGAAGTGTGAGAGAGCCAAGAATGGTTAAGGGAATTGGACATCTCTAGTGACAGCTGTTGTTTTTTGTTAGGCAGTTAGTTAGGTATGAGCAGGGCAGATGGTGAATGCAATTTGACTATTTTGGCTATTTTGGACTAGCTTGGATCAGGCCGACTGGTTGTTATAACAATGGAGCTGATCAGAACCGTGCAGGTGCAAGACCTTGCAGGTGGTGTATTTTGGGGGGTGGCTGATTGACATCGTAGAGACTTTCTGATATGGACGGACAGATATAAGTTGTTATGGGAGCAGGGCTGATCACGACCCTGGAAAGACCCTGGGAAACTGCTAAGAAGCAGCAGATAGTCCTCAAAGTTGTGTATAAAATTCAGCCACTTCGCTTTCTTCTGGTCCTGCAGTCATTAGCAGGAGACCCAGCTTGCTATACAAGTCATTAGCAGACTTGTCAGAATTTTTCCTTTCCATTAAAACTTGACTTGCTCTTGCTCTCTTCAATTATTTGGTTTGGGTTATAAGTTGAGCTACTGCCCCACTCTCACATTTTGTTTGTCTATAGTCATTTCTCCTTTTTTATGTTTTATCATTTTGTTTTACGTAATTGTACCCTAACAAATATAGTCTGTTTGCAAACCTAAGGAAGTTCAAGGGCCCAGAGTTCAGAGAATGAGTGAGAAACACATAATGTATGACGTCACTGGAATTCCTCACCTTAATGCTTTACTTTCATGAGTAAATATTGCTTATGTCACCTCCATTGCTTCAAATAAAGGGAGCTTATTTCTAAGTCATAATATATTTAAAAATTAATATTTGAAACTAAGGTAGAATAATTAAAGACTAAAAAGGGAAAAGATCAATTGAGAGAATAAAGATTCTCTGAGACGGGGTGAAAAGCTGGTGAAAAGGAGCCGGCCTCCCAAGCCTGCACAAGACCCTCTTTTATTTTGTGACGCAGGCAATATTCCATGCAGTTTACATTACTGCAAATTGAGCTGTAACAAAATTAAGATGTGAGCTTAGTTTGAAGTTATTCTATAGAAGCAGAGAAAAAGTTTCTGCTTTTCAAAACAAATTCAAAGTTTCCTGTCTTTTACTTTTAATCCATAAAATGGAACATTTTGGGATTTAAAGAAAGCTTATTAAAAAAATATTGCCAACTAAAATATTGCAAACCCAAGCAAGCATGGAAAGCATAAAGCTAAATTTGGGACCTGAAAAATCCCTGATCTCTCAAGCCTGCCCTAAATGCTTACTATTGTAAACTTTCTGGATGTCAAAAATAACAAGTTGTTATGACAAAGCTTCTGCTGGGCTGCAGCTGACCATAAAGCATATTACCCGTGCCTGCCCATCTTAGGTCAGTGCTTGAAATTACACTAGAGCAGACAATGATTGGAGGACCTTGAGCTGAAATTTAGGGAGGGGATAAAACCAAACACTGAGACTTATTTCTAAAGCACAAAAATTCCCAAGATGAGTTCCTGAAACATAAGGCAAGACAAAAGCAAGCGATGAGTTAGTAAGATCTCCAGTTTGAGCCATTCGGCCATAAAAGTAGCCTAAAGTAAACATAAGTCAGGAACAACTTTTTGGAATCATTTTGATAGAACAGCAATCTCCAGAATAGAGAGCGGATTCAAAGTTCATCTCTTACACCCCCTCACATATGGAAAAACAAGGACACCTCCAGTACCTCGAAAATCTCTCTTCTCACAGACACTGCAACACAAATCCATTTAGTCTGTCATTGTCTCATAAGAAAGCCTCACCCAACCCCACAGCCCACGTTAAAGTTCTGTAATCTTACTGACCATATGGGAATAAAGAGGAGGAGGCTGAATGGAGGCCTTTGACAAGGGCAAGAGGTCAGTCTTCCAGCCTGTTGTGGGATTGGAGCAGAGACTCTTACCTTCTGCTGGGGAAGAAGAGCAAGAAGGGTCACTTTCCTTTCAAGTTGGCAACCCCGATTTGCTCCAAATATGTGTAGGTAGACTTTGCTCTCGAGCCTAGGACTTAGCTATGCTTTCTCCCTCACTTCTTAGTGGGTTCTGTATGCTTGTATAGAGTCACCCGGGAATTCTAGAATTACATAAATTAAAATAAGCACAAACTAAACAGTGAAATCCTTAAAATTGAGTGGGAAAATTGAAGCACAGAGAGGCCATCCTCTGAGGTTTCCGTAATCCTCAAAGGGCTTCAGGGGGGCTAAGTAGTCAGTGACAAGTGGGAATTGTAGGATATTTAAATAATTCCCTTTATTCAGATTTTATAGTTTACCACCTTATTTTTTATAAGACTAGTCTAGAATCCATTTGTATGACGTAAAGTCAGAAAGAAATACTAAAACTATTCATAGGACTTTAATTATTATCCTTCCTCTTTCCTTCTTTATACATCGTATTTTTTTTCCTTTTTTTTTTTTTTGAGACAGAGTCTCACTATGTCGCCCTCCATAGAGTGCTATGGCATCATAGCTCACAGCAACCTCAAACTCTCAGACTTAAGGGATTCTCTTGCCTCAGCCTCCCAAGTAGCTAGGACTACAGCTGTGCCAGCCACAACACCCAGCTATTTTTTTGTTGTAGTTGTCATTGTTGTTTGGTAGGCCCTGGCCGGATTTGAACCTGCCAGTCTGGGTGTATGTGGCTGGTGCTCTAACTACTGATCTATGGGTACCAATCCTATTAATCATATTTATTTTATTTTTATTAACATTTTGATTCCTCCTTTCCCAGTCATTTACATAGAATTGACAGGTATGTTCACAGGATTAGACTTTAGAAATATTCCTAGCTCTACCGATGGCAGCTTAAACTTGCTAGATATCATTTTCATCATCTTTAAGTGAAGGATTTGTACTAGATTATATCTTAAAATATATGGAGCACTCACAATCAGGAGTCTTTACAGAGAAAATGCTAGCAAATGGGATAAAGAAGAATTGTGCTATCTATCTTACTCTAGTAAACATTTGTAAACCAATCAGTGAAACCAATAAAAAAACCCCAAAGTCCTAATTTTCCAAATAATTAGACATAATGATCATTCTGTCTTTAGATTATTGAATAATATGTTTTCAGAAGTGATAATAAAAATCTTTTGTAGCATGTTGTAGGATAATTCAGGTCATGATGGACACATTTCTTCAAAATGATAATTTAATATTTCATAAATAAAATTATGTGTCTGCATTTCAGTTAGAATGTAAAATTGAAATTGTAAATAAAGTGTCACAAATTATACCATATTCTTAGGCCACTCTCATATGTTAAGAACTCTAAAATTCAGCTCCAACTTTAACAAAATATTTCATTGCAAAGGGTATTTAGGAAGATAAGGGAAAATATTTATAATATATTTAACTTATAATATTGATTCATAAAGTATGTTTGTGACATACATTTGAGCAATTTATTATATATATTTATCTATTTCTATTGGAATTATTTACTGAAGTACCTTATAGCAGGATTATTGTAGACTCCTTAAATAATAACAATAATATATCAGGATCTCATAGTATATACTCAATATCAGTTACATTGATAGAATTGTAATTTTTTTACATATATTTTTTTAAAAAATAAATGTTTAAATTATACATAACTTACTGATATTTCCTTTTACTGAAATTTTTGCCATGTATATTATATCAGTGACAATATTATTTGAGCAATCAAAATGAAACTCACTACCAAAACCACATTTTAATTTGCATTATAAAGAATGAAACATAAATAAATTGGTAAAGGACACATCCTATAATTGACCTTGTTTAATGCTCTTAAAAATTTGTAGAGTAGCAATATAAGTAATGAGTGTATGGAAAGGATAGATACCATTAGAAGTAGATTAAAACATAATTAGAGGTTTTTCCTTTCATATCAGGCTCAGTATTAATCTTCCTTTTCAAATGGGAAGTTTCCACTATGGAGTATGTTACTGTTTAATCACTTGCATTTTAACTTTTTTGAAAATAGAATAGTGGCTTATTGAAGCGTATTATAAATCAAATTCAAAATGATTAATTTATTTTCTTTTTCTTCTTATTGGAAAACATTACCTAACTACATGGGCTATCTGACAGTGTATTCAGAACTTTGAACACAGACAAAGCTGTTAACCAGCTACCATTTAGAAAGGACTTAAAGAGTGTAATCATAGTTCTTTAATATTTATTCAAATATATCCTACTTTATTCTAATAATAAAGCAGAAGGAAATTGACCAAAATACTTTGTTTTTTTAAATACTCATCAAATATCAATGCTTTATATGTGAATTAAACTAGTAACAATGAATCTTTGAAACTAAGGCACTCTTTCAAAGAAGATTTCTGGAAAATATGTATTCATTTAAGAAATGAAAAGCAATATTAAATGTTTTGAATAATGAAAGGAGGGTGAAACATACACATTTAAACAGAACATCCACATACTTGTTGAGAAAATCATGTATGTTAAACAAAGGGATCTTTAGATATTTTCCTTTAGTATGAAAAATAATGGGGTTTTATTTTTAAAGGCATCGTCTCCTTTCCCATCCTTTTCTAGATGTTCCAAATGTAGAAAAGGACAACATATGGCTTTCAAGTAATTTCAAATAACTAATTTTATGTGCTCTAAAGTATATTTATATACTGTATAAAACTTTTTAAAGTAGAATGAATTCTGTAATATTAACACAATCTTTTAACCTTCCTGTCTCCTGACATTTCTGTGTATACACACACACACACTCACACACACACACACACAAATATATATACACTGTACAAAGTTATCTCAATGATAATTCTCAATCTGCATGAAATACTTATCATATGATAATATTAATAAGAATATCGTATCCACATATGAAAAAAATAAAATTCATCATAGCATTTGTTTTTTATTGCTGCTGTATTGGCTCAGCAGTGTATAGAAAAATAATTCAAAAAATAATTCAAAATTTTACCTGCCAGGCTGGCTACCTGTGTATGATCTATCTCAAACAAAATCTTTTTTTTTTCTTTTCTTTCTTTCTTTCTTTTTTTTTTGAGACAGACTCCTATTATTTCATCCTCTGTAGGGTGATGTAGCATCACAGCTCACAGCAGCCTCAAACTCTTGGGCTTAAGCAATTCTCTTGCCTCAGCCTCCCAAGTAGCTGGGACTGCAGGCACTCACCACAATGTCTAGCTGTTTATTTATTTATTTATATTTTGGTTGTAGTTGTCATTGTTGTTTGGCAGGCCCACGCTGAATTTGAACCTGATAGCTCTGGTATATGTGACTGGTGCCCTAGCCACTGAGCTATAGGCACCCACCCCTCAAACAAAATCTTGAGGGAGAATTTCGTGGGATAGACTTTTTTCATGCATTTGAGTTGCTTTTTATATTCTAGAATATATGTTCTTATTATTTATGTATTATTTTATTATTATTTCTGAGACAGAGTATTCTGGGTAGGAGTGGCATGGTATCATAGCTCACAGCAATCTCAAACTAGGGCTCAGGCAATTTCCTTGCTTCAACATTCCTCGCACCTGCCACAGGGCCTGGCTATTTAGCCTACTTAATGTCTTTTTCCTCCAATCTTTTAATATAGTTATATTCAGGATTTGACCATCTTTTCACAAGGCAATTTTAACAACCTCAACCTGTTTCATAATTTCATCATCTGGCCAGCCCAGATATAAAGCGTGTGAATAGATACTGAGTCTTGATGGAAGAGGAAGAATCTGTGCTCATTACTACAGTCTGCAATAACTTTCTGGATGAAAAATGCTCAGTGACTCATGGAAAACACTGTGACTTCTCACTACCTTAGAAAGCTCCCAAGCCCTTAGAGCGGCATACCTAGGGATCTTTTGTCATCAGGCACCATATCCTGCCATGTCACACCTCCTCTTGAACCCTGTGCAGCTCTCCGTGAGTGTTTTATCTATCAAAGAGAATTTCATTTTTATTTAGCGCTTATTCTGCCATTAACACCCAACTCATACTGACCTCTTTCTTTTAAATGACTAACTTTTTGTATTAATTATTTAAACATCACATCACCTTTTCCAAATAATCTATAAAGTTCTAGTAACATCTCTAGTAAAGATGATTAAATTCACTTTTGCTAATCTTTATATATAAGACATCATATAAAATTAGTTACTTTTTTACTCTAACATTTCACTGTCCAAACTCCAAATCTAGATTAGAAACTATTTAGGATAAGGGCACTAATGTTTCATCTCATTGGCTTTAGGTCTAGGCCAATGCTTCTGATACTGTAAACTGAATATGCTGGATTATTATCAATCATATACATGCTATAACAAAAAATGATTGTATATTATCTATGTTTTATTTTAAACAAAGGGATTAATATATGTTATAAAGCATGAGGCCTTGGTGCCCTATTTATTCTACATGGAGCTAGGAGTGGCCAAGATAACTTCAATTTGAAAAGAGTTGCCTGTGTATGACCTGGGCAGCACAGCACAGCATGAATATCTGCAACTCCCATTTCTCTGTATCAAGTTCTTGTTTTCCTGCACAGTTGAGGTATATATAAATTAAAGACATGACCACCAGTGAAGTTTTGATATGAATTCCAGACTCCCTGATGCAAACCGTTGGTCATGTGTGACCATGAGGGAACAGGCTGTATTTACGTTATGGTTTGAGGGTAAAAGGTCCCAGTGATTGTAGGTTAAAGGATGGCCAAGTGGGACAAGTGCATGCTTGTTGGATGAGCTGAACCATTGCAAACAGGCTTAAAAGAACACACTACAAGCAGAAGTGGACCCACACCTTTCCCCACTCACAAAAATTGATTCAAGATGAATAAAGGACTTAAATTTAAGGCATGAAACAATAAAAATCCTCCAAGAAAGCATAGGAAAAATACTAGAAGATATTGGCCTGGGGAAAGACTTCATGAAGAAGACTCCCGTGGCAATTGCAACAACAACAAAAATAAACAAATGGGATTTCATTAAACTGAAAAGCTTCTGTACAGCTAAGGAGACAACAACCAAAGCAAATAGACAACCTACACAATGGGAAAGGATATTTGCATATTTTGAATCAGACAAAAGCTTCATAACTAGGATCTATAGACAACTCAAATTCATCCACATGAAAAAAGCCAACAATCCCATATATCAATGGGCAAGAGACATAAATAGAATCTTCTCTAAAGAAGACAGACGAATGGCTAACAAACATATGAAAAAATGTTCATCATCCCTATCTATTAGAGAAATGCAAATCAAAACCACCCTGAGATACCATCTAACCCCAGCAAGAATGGCCCACATCACAAAATCTCAAAACTGCAGGTGCTGGCATGGATGTGGAGAGAAGGGAACACTTTTACACTGCTGGTGGGACTGCAAACTAATACAACCCTTTTGGAAGGAAGTATGGAGAAACCTCAAAGCACTCAAGCTAGACCTCCCATTTGATCCTTCAATCCCATTACTGGGCATCTACCCAGAAGGAAAAAAATCCTTTTATCATAAGGACACTTGTACTAGACTGTTTATTGCAGCTCAATTTACAATCGCCAAAATGTGGAAACAGCCTAAATGCCCACCAACCCAGGAATGAATTAACAAGCTGT
>CAUYPK010049782.1:0-29046 GCA_963574355.1 Loris lydekkerianus | reverse complement strand
TGGCACTTATCACTCTGCATTGTAATTAAATATTAAAGACATTCTCAATATTTGAGTTTTTTTCCAATATACAACAAATATAATTTAAAATGAAAAGGCCAGTATACATTCTCTTAAGACAGTGCAAACACAGATATATTTGCATGAATAGCAATATGGATCTGTTGATTTTTATGAAAGGATTTGTCTTAAACAGTACAGTTGGTTAATATATTTTAAATGTTAATTAAATTATGTATCCCTTTTTAGTCCATAAAGAATTTCAATGCCTGTGAAAACATTTATGAAAAAAAAAGAGGGAGGGAGAGAAGAATGATGTGATAATCCAACCTAAAATCAAACCAGTATTGTAGAAATCAATCATAAAAAAATGTAAACATAAAGTTAGGCAATCATGGGCATTACCTTTGGACCATAAATTTCTTGGTCTGTTAGGGAGAAATGGTAAATGTGACTCAATTTATGTACTTTTACTGCCCTTCACTAGAAACCATGCCAGTTATTCAGAAGCAGAATTATTATTATTTTTTATTTATTTAATTTATTTAATTTATTTATTTAATTATTATTTTTCCTAGCTATTCCAAAATCAATTTCTGTTTTGACAATATTTGATATTTCTAATTCACCATGCATTGCAACATATGATAAGTATCTGTTACCTAGAGTGAAGTTTAATAACTCTTAAACTTACACATATGAAAAGAGGTACTTATGATACTTGTTATGAATGTAATTCAGATACAGGGTGATGTAAGTACAACAGTTACCTAAACATTTTAGCTCATTTTATCTGACAGTGGAAGGTATGATTAAAGTTAGAATATAATAGTTCAGGACTGCAATTTACACAGACTGTGTACATGTAGAAATTTTTTTTTACGTGTATAAGCCATCCTAAATTAAGAGACTTTACCACAGAGTTTTATAATATTCCTTATTAAGTAAATCATATTTAAAATATTTTAGTAAAGCATTACAGAGAGAAATTGATCCTTTATAATTTCATGTTCTTTTGCAACTTCTTTTATTTCTTAACACCTAATAGAGGCTCATTTCTATATTAGAAAGCAATTATTTGGCCAGAATATTTAGTAGATAAAAATACCCAGAAGATTATTATAATATAAAAAATTATTGATTTGTATAATGTTTTATAAGAGGATGAATGAAAAATTTAGTAGACAGGGGATCTCATCTGACAGATGATGTTCATATTGCAATAAATATCCTCAATGGATCTTACCAAATAAAGATGTCAAATATGAATATTTATTAGATTTTATACTTACGAATCAATGTTAAAGTAATATGTTATCATTTGAAAACTTTCCCATTTTTTCTCATGTCTTCTCACTTTTCCTCCCCTTACTCTTACTTCCCCCATTCCTTTCCTCTTTGCTGTTTTCTCTCTTCCATGAACTGGTCCTCAAAAACACCCTTTTTCCTGCAGCTTTCACCAGAAGAAGGTTATGTTTCTGCTAAGGAGGATTCCTTTCTGTACCCACCACACTCACGGGAGGAGGAAGGGTTGGCTGGCAAAGCCCTCTTTAGGGCGGACTTGGCTCTGGTTAGTGGCTGTGATTTATCAAACTTTCCTTTAGGACTTGTATGTCTTTCTTTGCTTTTTAAAATACTTTGAAGTCTTGTTATATTCTGTGTTCATTATGTTTGGGAAACATGTTCTCTCCAACTCAAATATTTCTCACAATTGAAGATGGGAAGAAAAGTCATAATAAATGTGAAAAATATTTGTTGGATTTGTGGGAAAATTCAATTAGCATTGTATTGCACCACTTGTTTGTTTTAATTTCATACGTAGATATCTCTAGGCATTTTGGAGGGGCAGGGTTACAGAGTCTCACTCCGTTGCCCTGGGTATCGTTCTCTGGCATCATAGTTCACAGCAACCTCAAATTCCTGGGCTCGAGTGATCCTCTTGCCTCAGCCTCCCAAGTAGCTGGGAGGCACCCACCACAATGCCCAGCTAGATTTTCCTGTTTTTAGAAGAGACCGGGTCTTGATCTTGCTCAGGCTGCTCTTGAACTCCTGAACTCAAGGGCTCCTGCCTCTGCCTCCCAGAGTGCTACGATTACAAGCATAAGCCACTGTGCCTGGCCCTCTAAGCATTTTTTAATTGTTTTTAGTATGAAGTCATAAATCAGTATTTTGGTTACCTTTTAATGAGTTGCAGGCATATTTTTTTCCTCAGATATTAATAGTGTGACAATCGTATAAATTGGTAAAATAATTAAGAACATTAAAGTTTCCAGAAAAGGTAAAACTATGTTTTTTAAAAAAGATATATGTATAGTATGTAAACAGATTGATTTACTAGAATATTTTAAATTAAAATTTTATTTCTGATTGATATTTAAAAAAGCATGGCCATGCTACCCTAAAGAACCTTTCTGGTAGAGGAGACAAAGCTATGTCAGTAATTTGAGGATAAAACTAAATACCAGACATAAATATGCATGTAACATTTACATAATATAAAAATAGCAAATTGTGCATCCTATTTCACAGTGTTCCTACTGTTAACTCTAGGTTTCTGACTTAACTTTTTTGGGAGGTCAAGCATTGTCCAGTGTCACTAGAAATGAGTATGCCTGCATTTTGCATATTTTTTAGTGTTAGACTAGAGAGGGGTTTGCAACCTGGCTAATTCTTCCTCTGTATTTATAATTGATACTGCATATATCTTGTTTAAACCAGAGTGTGAATTATTTCTTTTACTTTGTACACATATTGGTAATCCTAATTTGGGAGAGACAGTTCCCCAATTGGAATTTATTTTTATATTACAAGCTCCTAAAATAGCCATTTGGAAAGTTTTTCTGTGTATTATAACAAATGCATTAATTTTATACATTAACACTTAACATAAGAGGTAATTTTTGTCCCTAATCTCCATGACCATTATATTGGCAATTCAAAACTAAATATGAATAACTTATTATGCAATGAACTATGCAAGGTACTGTGGTATCAAATGATACCTAGCCATTGCAAAATTTTTTTGAAATGTAGGATGCAAATGCTGTAAATCATTCTCTCTAAAGTATCCCCAAGAAATTTATATGGCTTACTTGAACTTCCTTAAATGAATGCCAATCAGAAGGAAGGTTAGCTGTACTTTTATGTGATCTTAGCATTTATAGTGGTAATATGTGCCTTGGGTCTTCTTCCTAACCAGCAATCAGCTATCATAATCTTGGACTGGTGACTGTGGGCTCCAATGTTTTATATCTAGAGTAATTAAACAATTTGATTGTTAGGTTCTCTCTTCAAATTCATACGTATTGGGAATCGGTAAACAAATTATATTGAGATATTCTTTCTTTAACTTACTTAAAAAAGTGTTTATCATTTGTAATTTATATCAGAAGGCTTAGTTAAGACAATCTAGATTATTGTACATAATGTACATTTAATGTAATGTTACATAATGTAAACAAATTATATTGAGTTATTCTTTCTTTAAGTTACTTAAAATAAGTTTATCTTTTGTAATTTATATCATAAGGCTTACTTAAGACTATCCAGATTATTGTACATAATGTACATTTTTAAGAACAAACATCCACATAGTGATTCACTTATGAATTTGAACATGTATGAAATAGATTTAAAGAGAGGGTCACTTTGAAATGGGCCACCTGTATTTTTCGTAAGCATGTAGCCAGGTATAATGTTATCATGTGTCTTTCTTCTGTCTAAACATGTAAGTTGACATCATAAAGAAGTAGAATATATGGGATCTTGTCAAGATAGGCAGAAAATGCTGGTAATATCAGAGAACGGTAATATTTATTTCAATTTTGTCTTTTCTAATGTGTGACTATCAATAAATTGCAGGGGCTTCAAGCTCATGGTGACGTAATTCTTTCTTTTGGTTCTGTGACATAAGATAGTGACAGGATTTTTAGAAAAGATATAGTGAAGTATTCTCTTCCATTCTATGAGTTTTCTAACAAGTTTATAACTAAAAGTATTGTCCTAATTAGGCCTTTTGTTTGTTAGTATAATTTTAGCATAAAAATTGCAGATTTTCTTTTTACTTTCAGCAACTTGAATGATTTTAAAATCTAGCTAAAGATAATTTAAACAAAATATATAGTTCTATTGCAGTTTATAAACATAATTGGCTTGTTGAGTAACAGTTTATTTTAGTTGAATAGGAAATGTGATGACCCCATTCATTTTTATTGTAATTGTAAGATTTGGGCAGGGGAACTGGAAAAAAAGTTAATATTTTCCTTAACTAACAGAACTATTTAAAGTTTAGAATTGATCTAGGCCCTTTGTTAGTGTTACCATTAGTCCTGTTACCGATGGAATAAAATAACTTTGTATGCCAGGACCTGGTGCTATAGATGGGCAATTTTCCTTGTTCTGCTATATTAGCTGGTCTTTAATATGTTGAAGAGGGCATATGGAAGACAGAATAGACAAAAGAAGGAAAAAAAATAGTATGCCTTTTTATCTCCAGTGGAGACTGTCCTATATGTAATGAGACAGAATTTTAACTGATGTTATTCTTTTAATCCTAGGTGGACACAAATGATTCTGAGATAGTAGATGAATCCACTTTTGAATCTCAGTTTTCTCCTGATAATGACAGTATCTACTCTACTCAAGCATCTATTTTATCTCTTCATGGTAGTGCTTGTAGTGATGGCCTGAACTATGGTCACTCTCTTCCATCCTCTCCTCCTAAGGTACACAGGAAATTCCATTTCATTTATAGGAAAACATTGTATTTAATTTTTCAGTGGTCAGTGCATATATATGAGGAGTTGTGGGATTAGCTGTTAAGTACATTGTATTTCTCCAGTTATGGATTCATTATCAGATTAAAGTACAATATCACTTAGCACATTCTGACTGGATATGTTTCAGATTATAATGAACTATTTATGTATGAAACAGTGATAACACAGGGTTGCAAGCTTTGATTAGAATTTGTATGTCAGAGAGAAAAATTTTAATGTCATGTATTCCTCAAGTTGTGTTTTTAGCAGGGTCTACTTTGGAAAAAATTACAAGAATAACTTTGTCTTCTTAATGGTTTTAAAACTGACTTCTATGCAACGTTGGTTAGTAAAACATTTCTTGCATTAATTTAACATTTACTAGCTAACTTTAACTTAATGCCATCATGTGATGTGTAAAATAATGGCAAAGCATACTCTACATGAAAATTGTAGAGGATGGCAAAGTTACTATTTGACATATTTGTGCTGTTTATATTTTAGAAATTATTGGTTTAATTGTTAAATGCCTCAACTTTGTTTAATTTTCTTCGTGATATACTCTATAGTGCTCAATGAGTAATATTTTAAAACCCATCCATTCTTTTGAGTGTGAAATGGTATCTTCATTATTTTAATTTGGATTTCCTGATTATTAGTGAGATTGAATATTTTTTCATAATATTGGCTATTTGATTTTCACTTTTCATCTGTAGATCTTTATATCTCGTCATATCTTTTGCTCAATTTTATATTGGGTTGCTGATCTTTTATTTTTTAGAGATATTTATTTTTTGAAATTGATATACAAAGGAATTCAATACATATATTTTATAAGACTGTATGTAGTAAAATGTAAAATGGGGTGGCCATGATATTTCTCAATTTCAGGAGAGTTTTCCTTGGAGAAAAAGAAGTATAGGAATTTAGCTGTATTTCTAATACATTGTAACATTTTAAAAAGAAAGGCATATTGAAGAAAATATGGCAAAATGTTTATATCTATTAAATCTTGGCAAAGAGTTCATTATGGATATATTTTCTCTATTTTTCTATTCTAAAAGTACGGCATAAATAAACATTAAACATTAAAATGGATAATATTTTTCTCTCAAATGCATGAAATATGTATTTTCCACAAAAATTGAATTCCCCTTGCATGGCAAGGATTCTGTATTTATTAATGAGTTGTACATAGGATTTGCATCCATCTAGCACAGTTTTTCTCCTTTCCTGATTAACAAGTAACGTTTTTGGCCAGAAAATTTTCAAAGCATTTTCTTTTATGTTCAAGATGCACCTGTTATCCTTGCTGATGATGCTGGGCAATCTCCTTGAATTGGTTTGCAAGGTATAATCTTGAGTGGCACAGCTGCTCTTCCCACCACACCTGAGACTGTCTGTCTGGCTGTGTCCTATCTGGAATGTGTTCAGTCTTTGGTGGCCTCAGGGCTGGAAGCTGAGTTCATCTCCTAATGGAATCTCCTAATCCAGAGCATAGCACACTTCTTGCCAGTGAGACAGATTGCATTGTTTAATTTAGTAATTGTTACTTAAAGGGATTACACAATCTGCATACTGAGAAGCATATATTTTACAGGGCAAGTGCTGGCTGTATGCTGCACAACATATTGGCTTACTGAAGTCTGTTTGCCTCCTTTTTTTTTCCCCCAAGCAGTTTACTCTTTTGTTGAAACAAATTTTGGCAAGCTGGCCAATCAACTGAAATATTTAAACTACAAAACAACAAAGAAGACATTAATGAGAGTGTTTTAAAACACATTGTGAAATTCCTGTGTGCTTTCAGTTTGCTTTGAAATTAGGGCTGTTCCTGCATCATGGTAAATCTCAGCAACAGTTTTTTTTTTTTTTTTTTTCCTTTTGGTGACATCATCCTAGTACCTAGAAGTTTACTAGAAAATTTTATTTAAATTAAAAAAAAAGTAATGTATTCTTCCTGTTTCTTTGCACTAGCTTTATCTTAAAAAGACATAAAGGTGATTTGTTATAGAATTTAAAATAGACTGTTTTTCTTAAAAAATGAGCTTCTTTCAGGGCTTTTAAATTCATAAAGTAAAACTATATAATATATGATATTTATGAAAAATAATAGCTATATACTGAATTAAAAGAAGGATTCCTTGGTGATTCTTTGGAATTACCTAAATATGTAATAATTTGACAGCCTTAATAGGCAAATAGAAATGGACAAATAATTTTACCTATTTCTTCACCTGGAAGAAGGGGTTTTTGGTCTTGGTGAAGTATGCTACCAGAAATTGTGACGGGCAATTGTAGAATCTACACAGATCTCAGAGGGAGTCCTCCGTCTCCAGAGCAGAGCTCAGGGCTATAGCCGTATGTTAAATTTCCTCTCCACAAAATTCTTCCATTTGCTGCCCCATCCTGCTTGATTTTGTTTAATGAATATGTGTTTGCTTAATTGAATTATCATTTAACAACTTAAGGGAAATAACCATTATTCAAGTAATTGAAAAATATACCTGCTCCCGTGGCATAGGGTCAGGCAGGTCATTGAAATGTGGATTTTAAAGGCAGTATTACTCTAGCCACTGGGTTTCTTCCTTTCTTACTGCTCTAGGTTTTAATTTTTTGATTAATCATTTTAACCTCTTTCCTTGTTACCGCCAAATACATAACAGAATGCAGAAATAATTGCTTTTAAATGTAAACATTAGTAGAGTTTTGTTTAAAATTAAGCTCAACATTGCTTCATATGCTTTATATGCTTTATGTTTTCTCATTTGACTTTAAAATATAACCAATAAAATGTAGCTATCTATGCTCCTTATCCTTTCCCCCAGAACCAGCTCCCCGTGTGTGCTCATCCTCCTCTCTCACGAGGGATGAGATTGGCACCAGTGTGGTGCTGCACGTCCCACAGTGCTTCTAGGAAAGAACATCGGTTCTGCCAGAAAAAGCCTCTGATTCCAGTGCAGGTTGAACTCAAGAGTGTCCAGATAGGAAGCCTTCTTTGTACTACACGCAACAAACACACCTAATAGAGTCCATTAAAAACAATCTTTCTATTCCCACAATCTCTACTCAGTGTCATTCTCTAGTATAAAATATTGCAGCCTACACATTTGTGTTTAGAATGTTGATATTATTTCTTACTTTTTCTTTTGAGAAGGGATTAGAATCAAAGACTAAGTAAATATCTCTAGTCCAGATGACAAGAGTGTTTGTGAAAGTCTTAGTAACAAAATTGAAAGCTCCTAAAAGCATAAAAGATTTTGCCTTTTCCCGCAGTAAGATCAGTGGTGTAATATAAACAAAAAAGGTAGTGTTCCTTATCTTAGAAAGAGTGGGAGAATGATAGAGCAGATGTGCTTGCAGTATATTTTTTAAAAGTATAACAAGAATTTTCTGCTAGACTGCTTACTGAAGAAAAACAAGTTTTAGCTAGTGAATGTTTAAGTATTTAGCTATTCTATGTAAATATGTTACCTGAGTAAGTAATGTGCCCAAGTCTAACCTTAATTTATGCATTGAACTTAAGAAAGAGTGCTTTTTCAAGTGTATTTGACATTTAATTTAACCTCTGTTTCAGTTTTTCCTGAGGACAAGAATATATCAAGTGGAGGCACATATTAATATGTATTTTTGAAAGACTTCAGTTTAGATACCAAGTTGCACTGGGAAATTGTAGAGTTATTTCTGTACATCTTATGGGGGAAGAACTGTTTTTCTCTTAGATCCGTAAGACTTTTAAAAATAAAACTGAGTTGGTTGTTGGGCAACCAGAAACGTTTCTGCAGTGGGCGTATGTTGTCTGCTGTGTTGATTAGCTCTTTCTTTCCTATGCGTCTGTGTTAACTCCTTCATGAATAATGCATGGAAATTTCTGTTATACCATTTACAGTAAACCACGGATAACAAGGGCGACTTGACCTCTTTTCCTTATAAAAAGTGGTTTGATCGTGATTTTTATTTGAGGCATGGGAAACGTGATTTACTGCTAATCATGATAATTAATTTGGTAATACGCAACCTAACGGATTCTGTATTAAGTACACTATTATTTTTCATACTAATAAGAAAATAATCAAAGTTGCATGAATGAGCCGACACGCCATTCTTTAGATTCTGGGAGTCTGGAGGACGATACTTCCTATCATTTATTTCTGAAGATACTAAAGATGCTAATTGCTTGTATGATATTCCCACTTGCCTCATGTCTGTGTAGCAGCAATATTTAATAATTCCAAAGAGGTGGTAACTTCCATGAAGGAAAAGAGTATAATAAATTGTGCGGGAGCAATTAATTATCCATTTAGAAAAAAATGAAAAGAGACCCTGAAATACACAAGACACCCTGAAATAAATTCTAGGTAGTTAAAAATCTAAAAGCAAAGCTTTTATAGAATAGAATAACACTAGAAAGCATTTCATTTACTCTGTGTGAAAGAAGGAGTTATTAAGCAATATGTAAAGCCAGAAGCACAAAAAAATTGACACATTTGATTACATAAGGAATGTAATTTCTACACAATAAGATATAAACCAATACAAACGTAAAGAGACAAGTGACAGACTTGGAGAATATCTGCAGTATGTATCACAAAAACTTTATATTCAGAATATGGCAATAACAAGAACAAATGAAAACACCTGAACAAATGTTAGGTTAAAGTATGGGCAGGGAATATTCGCAGAAGATATATAAATGTCATTTTCTTACTAATGGCCCAGAACATGCATAGTGAAACACTTAATGAATTTATTTGTATAGGCTAATACATATAATATGTCTGTTCTGAGGATATACATGTATTTGTAATATACTATACAATTTTATTATTTCAGAGAATTGTAGAAATTTGCAATAAGATTCTTTATTTTTTCTTGTTTTAAGGCAAGCAGGAAACAAAGTTTATTGAGGAAGAGAAAGATAGGCTTGCAGAGCAGGATAGGCTTACAAAGCAGGATGCATCTGCCATAGACAGCGAAGGGGCCTCTACTGCCGGGGCAAGTAGGCAAAGAGGCCAGGAGAGAGTGTTTCATGTTTAGATTATTAATAACAGAGCCTTGATTAGAACCTACATTTTATGATATCTCACAGTAATATTCCTTCTGCCTTATCCTACAGATAATTTACATGAATTTTTCCAGTTTTAAGGCTTTTTAGCTTCCCCATAAATACCCATAAATGACCATGAAAATTATTTTCGTTTGGATGTTCTTGTGAATCCAAATCGATTAATGTCATATCTCATAATGTCATTATCTCATAATAAATAGGAATGTCAGACTTAATGGAAATGAACTATAAGTAAGATTTGGAAGTATAAATTATTTCTATGTAACTTGAAATATGAATCATTTTAATAGTGTATAGAACATAATATTGTGTCAAAATTACATTATGTACAATATAAAATACAGATATAACTTGTGGAGCATGAGATGTGTGATTTGCAGGAAATGTATCTAAAGCATGTATGAGAATAAAGATGTGTGGGTAATCTGCTAACTAGAAGATTTATATGCATGTTAATGCTTTTTGAATAATAAAAAATTGTGTGTGTGTGCGTTTTTTTTTTTTTTTTTTGCTGAATAGTTATTCATTAAGAAGTGGTCTTCTACACTGATACAATTTTGGTCACAATTTTTGATTTTTTTATATTCTCATCAGGATGCCATTGAAAATTCTTATGATCCAGTACGTGATCTGCATATGTCTTTGGAAGAGCTATACAGCCAGAATCTCCTGCAAAGACAAGATGAGAATCTTCCTTCAGTAGACTTGGGCATGAGGCCTGCTTCTGGCTTTACCATAAATGATTACACACCTGCAGATGCTCTGGAGCAACAATATGGATGTGAAAACACAATAACATGGACTGACTCTCAGCTACCAAGTGAAGTCAGATCAAGTACAGAACTTACCTCTCCTGTGCAACCTGACTCAACTGGAAAGGTTATATTTAAAGATATGATTTATGTATTACCATGAAGGGACATGTTAGAGTGTTCAACTAATCTCTTCATTCAAATGAGCATTTCCTGACACTGAGGTTTTCAGAAGGCAACCTATGAACTTGTTTTGGTTATAGATATGACTCAATAAAGCACAACCACTCAGAAAGCATGCATGATGTTGAAATCACACTCCAAAGTCTAGTTTTCCTTTCCATGATGCTTGTTTTGTTCTTTTTTTCAGGGCTCTGAGTACTTAATTGAACAGAGTTCCCTAGCTGCTAATGCTGAGTGTGTCATGCTCCAAAATGTATCCAAAGAATCTTTTGAGAGGACCATTATTATAGCAAAAGGCAATTCTAGCCTAGGTAAGTTTCTTATTTTCCACAACTGCATACTCTCCCAAAGCTCTCAACAAAGGGAAATAGTGAACATGATATAAAACCTATCATGTTCAATGATAATATTTTTTTTGATGTAGATGAAAAAATAGACGTTAGAAATCTTCCTTTAGCTTTCGTGGGTTTCCGTTCTTTGTGCTCACTATTTTTCTGAAATAGTTAACAGGTTTGTTTACTTCATACTAGCATAAGTCCTTCATTCTCTTAATTATTTAAAAGTATTCAGAAGCCTCATTTATATTCAAGTAAAAGATAAACGAATTGTTTGTGTTTGAAACAGCAAATCAGAAAAGGAATTCTTAGGAAATGAAAAGTCAGCAATTTGGAATTCTAAATTCTTTGGAAAAGTAAATTATTAGTTTCTTTGAATGTTACCAGTTATGCATAAGTCAGTTTTTATTTAATTTCTTTCATTCACTGGCATAAAGACAGACAGGTGTGCCACCAGCAAAATGTAAATATGAATCATTCAATAGTTTTTCCCAGGTGGCAGCATTTTTGTGTCCACCCATGAAGTGTTTCGGCTGGTTAATAATCACAACATCCTCTGAATTGAGCAAAGAAAACTTCCTATCAAAACAAAATCCTAATTATAATAGCTAAAATTGTTTTTGGAAAGAGCACACGTACTCTTTGATTGACTTAAGCAGCCATGTGACTGTGTGTGTGATACTGATAAACAGGGTAATCAGTTCGTCTGAATCCCCAACTTGGTTGCTTCGGATCCCCACATGTAGACCAAGGCTCTCTGGTTGCCTCAAATTCAGAAATTCTGTTCCTACTGTGGAGTAACCAACCAAAATCCTTTGCATTGATACCTTATCAGTCTTATTTCCTTGTTAATTTGAGACCTGGCAGAGGAATTCAGCAGTACTTACTCTGTGAGTGGGGTTCCAGCCTTTGTCTCCAAGATTTTGTTCCATTTGGTGGTGTGCTGGGTAGTATCAATAGCAGCTAAATAGAGAATTATAGCCGAGTATTTCTACTTTATTGTAAAATTTTATTAAATGTAATAGGATGCTATAAAATTTGAACTCCAGGACTTTCTAATACTTATTAATTATGAGACAGATATTAAAGATATCTAAGCCATATTAGAATTAAATAATCTACTAATGCAGTGTTTCAGAAAGCATGTTACTCAGAATACTGTTTCTGTAGGATGTTAAATAGAGTTATAAATGGATTCTAAGTTTAAAGTTTAGGCTATTATAAATTTAAGATGACAGGTTCCTGTTTATATTACTTCCCATGATCTTTGATACCCCAATGTGCATTGTGGATCTTTGAGAAGAGGTTGTTGAATGCAGCAGTTCTCACATTTAATTAGCCATTAAACCCATTTTTTTGGATAACTTATAAGACAGAGGTTTTGCAAAACCTATTTGAAAAGCCCTATTCTAATGTATTTTTTACTAAACTACCAAACATTTATCGCTTTTGATATTCTGACTCTATGCATAGCCATCATAATATAGTCACTTTTCTCAAGGAACATGAGTTTAAGAGATGAAGCTAGTCGCTATTTAAAATTCTAAAGGTATTAAAATATCATACATGGAGTGATAGACATTTATTTAGAGAACATTGAAGGCTTAATAGAGGGAATAGCTTATCTCTACCGAGTGTGCAAGCATTTGGAAAGGTTTTAGAGAGCAGCAGATGTGTGATTCAGGTCTTGAAAAAGGAGATTACATAGTTGAGGAACTGGGAAAAGCTGGAAGCTGCTAGTACTGATGCAGAGGTATGTGCAACATTACTGAAAGTTGTCAGGTGTGTATGAAGTGTGGTGTGATGCCTGGCAAAGTTAACAGTTGGAGTTAAATGAATGGTAGATGGAAAGCTTTATCCATGTTGTAGAGTGCACTGGATGGGTTTGTTTGCAGGATACAGGACTTCTGTTGCAGCCCTCTCCTGCCTTAAATTCCTTGCAGACAGTGAGTGCTAAGGGCAGAAGAGTGACATGGTCAGATCTGTGTTTCCAAAAGGTTGTTTTATCATGGGTTGGTGAGTTAGATTTGGCATTAGAAATTGGCAGTTATGGGCGGTGCCTGTGGCTCAGTGGATAGGGCGCTGGCCTCATATACCGAGGGTGGCGGGTTCAAACCCAGCCCTGGTCAAACTGTAACAAAAAAATTGTCAGGCACTGTGGCGGGTGCCTGTAGTCCCAGCTACTCAGGAGGCTGAGGCCAGAGAATCGCCCAGGCCCAGGAGTTGGAGGTTGCCATGTGCACCACGGTACTCTACCACGGGCGATAAAGTGAGACTCTGTCTCTACAAAAAAAAAAGAAATTAGCAGTTATGAAGTTCTTGTAACACCCAACACAATCTGAACAATTGGATTGGTCACCTATTTTTAGATAATGGAGAGTATGGAAGTTTATCAACTCTTCATCTATTGAGAAGATTTATATAAATTCTCTTATTCTATTATTATGTTAAGATACACTGATTTTTGTACTGTGGTAAAATATACATAACATCAAATTGACCATTTAAACCATTTTTATGTGTACATTCTCTGACAGTAAGTAAATTTACATTGCTGATCGACTGTCAACCACTACTCATGTCCAAAATTTCTTCATCTTCCCCAAGTGAAACTCCGTGCCTATTCGATAATAGCTCCCTGTTCTTATATACCCCAGGTTGCCCCTGACAACCACCATTCTTTTTTCTGTTGTATGAATGTGACTAATCTAGGTCCTTGATGTAAAGTGGACTCATACAGTATCTGTCTTTTGTGACTGGCTTATTTCAGTTAGCATGATGTCTTCAAGCTTTATCCATGTTGTAGAGGGTGTCAGAATTTCCTTCCTTTTTAAGGCTGAAGAACATTCCATTTTATGTGTATATTATTACATTTTGTTTATCTTTTCACCTTTTGACAGACACTTGGGTTGCTTTCACCCTAGCTTTTAAATTTGATATTTAATATAGTATAGTAATTAAACTTTTAGAAAAAGCAGTGAAAGATAGACATGCCCTTCCTTGTTATCATACGTAGAAATCCATTTAAATGTCAACAGCTTTATTTTAAAATTAAAGTCTGAAATAGCCCTTTCATTTTCTTAGTGAGAGTAAAATATTTATATGTGCGGAATCATAACACCATTAGTTTATGACTAAAATTGTAGTTTATCACAAAAATTACTTTTCTGCTTCATTTTCATTATTTGAATTAATTTATATGCCCAAAATATTTATAGGGCTTTTGCCCTGGCTATTTGATTTTCTGAGACCCAGTAAGCTTCCTCTAGCATTTTGGAATTCATGTTTACAGCATGGCAAAGCGAGAATGTTTCTCTGTTATCTCATTTGACAGGAATTATTCAATTTTCCAATTACTATAGCACTTAGAATAATTAAATGTAAAGTCATGAAAAATCTTGTAAAACATTAAATTAGTTCAGTTAAAGCATTTGGTTAAGTTTTAATGTAGGAAGATATTTCCTTTACAATGAAGTAAGAAAATGTGTCATAAATAATATTTTAGGAAATCTATGTAGAGGCTGACTTTGTACTTGTAGAGAAGTACGTCTGTCAGTGAGCTCACTTTCTTAGATGCATACTCTCCCCCTTTAATCAGCTATATGACGTGGTTTGTGTTTTAGGTTTCTAGATAATAAGTTTATTTCTGTGGTGATTACCAAAAGAAGTTATTAAAAAATGACAGATTTCTGTCAAAGCTGTCATCATAATTCATTTTCATCATGAATCATTTGATATTTCTTTTAATTTTACTCAATTTATGGTGGTAACGTTATGTATAGATATGTATGCATATGCAGAGTGACCTTTCAAAATATCTAATATTGGTATCTTGATTTTTGACAAGTCTGTGTCCATTGGCTAATTATGTTGTGTTAGGTCTTGAAGCAAGGAAGAAAGGGAGGGAGGAAGAAAAAAAGGAAGGAAGGATGGAAGGAAGAAGGAAGGAGGCAGGGAGGAAGGAAGGAAGGATAGAGGGACAGAGAGGAGGAAAAGGGAGGGAGGTGGGGAGGGACGGAGTGAAAAAAAAGAAAAAAGAAAAGAGCAAAGAGAAATAAAGAGAAAAAAAGAAACAAAGAGAGAAAGAGAAAGGAAAGAAAGAGGGAGGAAGAAGAAGAAAGAGATTATCTTCACTGATTACATACAGAGGCATAAACTGAATCGGGAATTTCTTTGAAAGTACTCAGCCCTTAAGAAGTAAAGTCAAGACTCAGACCTCAGTTTTTCTCCAGTTGTCACATACACAATACATCTGATAAGTTACCCATGGGCACCTTATTACCAGTGCTGTAAAAGACAAGCTTTATTTTGATGCTGAACTAAGATTTGTGTTTGCCCTTTAGAGAGCAGTGTAGCTTTGGTTTCCGATAGAGATCCATTTTAAATATGTCCTATGAGTTTTCTTTTTTAGTTTTGCAACTACACTTTGTTGAATGCTTTGTGTTAGATACTTTGTTAGATTCTGCATATGTTTTTTCCAATTTTTCAGATAACCCTTATAATAATATTATTTCCATTTTAAAGATTTGTAAACTGAAGCCTCATGTGAGATTAAGTCAGTTGCCCAAGTCACTCTGATTGGAAGAGATAGAACTCAGATTTGTAACATTTATCTGATTCCACAGTGTATGATATGAGCTATTCTTCTCTCAGGAAAAAATTGAGAGATCTTACAAGTTCCAACCAAATTCTAATTAGTGGCTATTATCTTCCAGTTGTTAAAACTCTGTAAATTGTCATTTGGTGAGAAAAACATAGCAGCTGAGCTAACTGATGTCAACCTCTTGATTTATGTAGTTGACATGACCTGCCAACCTTAATAACTGATAGAAATGTGAGTTAAATATTCTATTTTAAAATGAATTTCACAAGTCATGTTGACCACAGCTCACTCTGATGTGTCTCTTGTCTGTGGCTTAATTGTAGACTGTGTGGTGTTACGGAGAATAAGACAGTGAGTTAGACTTCCAGTGTGGATGACTGAGTTAAATTTTGTTTAGTGCTCACAGGTTTTTATTTTAATAGTACAGTTTCTATGGTGGGTTTTGGTGGGAATATAAGGAACAACCAGAGTACTTTAGAAATATCTTAAAATATTTCTTTGCTTGTAAGAAACCCATCTGAAAGGTATCTTGTTTTATGGTAAGCAAGACAAATTGTGACATAGAAATAACAGGACTTGGTGTTGGATTAAACATCGGAAGTAAGAGAAAGGTGGGAATTAAGACTTTTTCTGTGCTGAATAAGGGAGAGCAGTGTAGTAGTACTATGTGCCAAAAATGTGAGGAAAAATGGAGAGGAAAAAGATTGCAGATTCAATTTATACATTCTAAGGTTGCATTTCCCATGAGACATTCAGAGAATATGTCAAAAGGACAAATATCCAAGTTGGGAGCTCATAGAAGTTGAGAGGTGAAATGGGGATGGATTATAATTAAATTCAGAACAGTTCATTCAGGTCAACAAACTAATATACCTTAAGGTACTATGATAGGCTCTGGATATTAAGAGTTTAATACAAGCTTCTTGATGCTAGGAATTCTATGCTATGCTTTTTTATTTTAAGTGATGAGTATAGTTCTTGGCCAATAGTAACTATATAGTAAATAGATTCAGAATGTGCAAATGATCTAGAAACAAGACAAAAGCAGAGAACTTCTTAATTTATAGAACTTATATTCTATTTATAGTGCTGTTTTTATTCTGTTACATATACAAAAGATTAACTGCTTTATAAAATTAATTTGATACTGTTACTGAAAGGGGCAACACATTAAATGGTCGGAATTGTATTCATTCCACAGTGTGGACCTGTTTTGTCTCTAATATATTAACATGGAGTATGTTTATCTATATACAGTTTCACAAACATTTTTAAATTGACTTAAAACATTTTTGTTAGAAACACTTTTTCCTTTCTTTTCTATTGTCTTTTATTGACTAAAAATGCTATTCCTATCCTTTCATCTGTAAATCCACAGGAACTATTGAATAAAAATTAATTTGGAAATTCTGTATTTAATATGTATCTGCTTTCCTCTTTTCTCGTAGGGATGACAGTTAGTGCTAATAAAGATAGCTTGGGGATGATTGTGCGAAGCATTATTCATGGTGGTGCCATTAGTCGAGATAGCCGGATTGCCGTTGGGGACTGCATTTTGTCCATTAATGAAGAATCTACCATCAGTTTAACCAATGCCCAGGCACGAGCTATGTTGAGAAGACATTCCCTCATTGGGCCTGACATAAAGTAAGTAGCATTTGGATCCCAGTTTGGCTTGATAAATTCAGGAATTTCAACTAATTAATCGGCACATTTTTCCAGTGTATTCTTTGGTTTGAAATTTAAAAGTTTTCACATTTATTTAACATAAATCACTCAACAGATTGGCTAGTTTTGAATAGTTTCTGAGAGTAAATGTGGTCTCTTTAAGATTATAACGATGTTGAAATTCTAAAAACATGTTTTATATTTTTATTTGCCTATTTTTTAAATAAAAATGTCTTTTTCTTAGGTATTTATTTTACATTCTTTTTAATTATAATTTTTTAACTGACAGATAAAATTATGTTATATACAGGGTGGCCAATATAAAATAGTTGTTTTTAAATTGCACATGAACTTTATGGCCACTCTGTATTTATTGTTTATAGCATGATGTTTTGAAATATATATGCATGGTGGAATGGCTAAATCTAGCTAATTAACACATCATTATTATCTCATACAGTTATCACTTCTTTTTGTGGTGAGAAGATTTCAAATCTAGTGTTTACATTTTCTCAAGAATACAGTATACTAACTATAGTCATCATTTTGTGTAGTAGGGATCTTGAACATACTCCTTTTAACTGAAATATTAACATCCTTTGACCAGCATCTCCCCTACTTCCTCCTTAATCATACTCACTTTTGCATGGTCATGATCACGATTGTGGTATGTGTCAAGTCTTGTCTTCCTCCCTCTCCATAATCTATGTGAATGAATATCACTGCTTTCAAAACTCAGATTATTATTATTGTTTTTTTTTTTTTTGAGACAGAGTCTCACACTCTTGCCTTGGGTAGAATGCCATGGCATCATTATAGATCACAGCAACCTCAAACTTCTGAGCTCAAGCGATTCTCTTGCCTCAGCCTTGGCCTCTTGAGTAGTTAGGACTACAGGCACCTGCTATAATGCCTGGCTAATTTTTCTATTAGTAGAGGTGTGGTCACGCTCTTCCTCAGGCTGGTCTTGAACTTCTGAGCTCTAGCAGTCCACCTGCAGCAGCCCCCAGAGTGCTAGTATTACAGGTGTGTGCCACTACACCTGGCCTAGATCATGTTTTTTATTTTAAAAAAAATTATCTTTTTTATTCACCAAATAAGCAGTTTCCCAACAGACTCATTTGAAACTCTTTCATAGTCAAAAGGACTGAAATGTGGGGATGGAAGATAGTTTATATAGCACTTAGAACTTGCAGTAAGTCATTTTTTTAAGCTAGTTGTGAATTCCTATTACTGTTTTTTTAAAAATTATTGTACCAATATGATGGTACAATTGACTAGGTTACATTGTGTTTGTCAGGTAAAATTCAAGTTATAGTTGAGCTCTTCATCCAGGGGATGTGCTGTGTACCCTTACATTGTGCCAATTAGGTGAGAGCTTACCAATTCCTCTCCTTCCTCTTCTCACTCTTTTTCCTCATCTTCCTTTCTCCTACTTGAATTTTATTGTGTTTTCCTCTTGTGTGGGCCTGTGCTTGTTTATCTATTGGTTTCATATTAGTATTGAGTGCATTTAATTACTTGCTTTTCTGTTTTTGGTGATACTTTACTAAGAATAATGTGCTTCAACTCCATCCAGTTTAATACAAAAGATGTAAAGTTTCCATCTTTTTTTTTTTTTTTTTTTTTTTTTTTAGAGACGGAGTCTCACTTTATGGCCCTTTGACAGAGTGCTGTGGCATCACAAAGCTCACAGCAACCTCCAGCTCCTGGGCTTAAGTGATTATCTTGCCTCAGCCTCCTGAGTAGCTGGGACTACAGGCGCCCGCCACAATGCCTGGCTATTTTTTTGTTGCAGTTTGGCCAGGGCTGGGTTTGACCCCGCCACCCTCGGCATATGGGGCTGGCGCCCTACTCACTGAGCCACAGGCACTGCCCAAGTTTCTATCTTTTTTATGGCTGAATAATATATATATATATACACCACAGTTTATTAATCCATTCATGAATTGATGGGCACTTGGGTTGATTGAATCTCTTGATGACATGGAATCATGTCATATATATATATACACACCACAGTTTATTAATCCATTCATGAATTGATGGGCACTTAGGTTGATTGAATCTCTTGATGACATGGAATCATGAATTGAGCTGCAATGAACATGTAATGCAATGTCCTGATGGTAAAATGATTTTTTTTCCTTGTGGGTAGATACCTATTAATGAGATTGTAGGAGTACTTTGAGCTCAATAAGGATTCTGTATATTTCTTTCCATAGAGGCTGTATTAGTTTGCAGTCCCACAAGTAGTATAAAAGTGTTCTATTTTGTCCATATCCATACTAACATCTGCAGATTTGAGACTTTTTGATATGGGCTATTCTCACCTTTTGATATGGGCCACTCTTACTGGGGTTACGTGATATCTCAGGGTGGTTTTTGATTTGCATTTCTCTGATGTTTAGGGACGATGAGCATTTTTTCTGAAAAATGTGTTTTCTGAAAAAATTGTTTATTGGCTATTTGTCTTCTTCAGAAAAGGTTCGTTTGTGTCTCTTGCCCACTTATAAATGGGGTTGTCTGTGCTTTTCTTATTGATTAATTTGAATTTTCTGTAGATGCTGGTTATTAGTCCTATGTCAGATTCATAGCATGCAAATATCTTCTCCCATTCTGAAGGTTGTATGCTTTAGTTGTTACACCCTTAGCTGTATAGAAGCTTTTTAGCTTGATCATACCACATTCATTTATTTAGTGTTGCTGCGTTTGCCAAGGGGATCTTCTTTATAAAATCTTTTCCCAGGTCAGTGTTGTTAAGAGCTTTTCCGGTACTTTGTTCTAGGATTTTTATGGGTTTCGTGTACTAAATTTAAATCTTTTATCCAGTGAGAGTCAATTTTTGTAAGTGGTGACAGGTGCAGGTCCAATTTCAGTCTTCTACATGTGGCTAACTAGTTCTTCCAGCACCATTTATTAAATAGGGACTATTTGTGTTTTTAACTTTATTTCTCCAGTGATTTCTACAACAGTCCTTGATGTGAAGGATGAAATGGCAGAGCAGGAAAGTTCACATTTAGGATCTTAGAAAGAAGCTTGGTTTGACCTTAATATAAGGAATTGTACAGTACCTAATTTCCTATTTTGAATCCTGGAACCAAGCCATTTCTTTGTAGATCAGGGATAAGAAAGACCGAATAGAGCAGTGCTTATCTGACCCATAACTTCTCCTTTCTTGAACCTACCTCATGACCTGAGGGAATGAACCCATATGTCGGTGTAGTCTGATTATAGTTATGTCAGTTATTTTGTTGGGCAGTACTCAACATTTCCCATAATCTCATAATCTACTAAACGCATGACATGTATGTGGTTTGGTTTAAGTCACTATTCCTCGAGCCAAAATAAAATCACTTCATGACTTTATTGTCACACTTCATCAATATGGCTTTTTCTTCTAGCATTAATCATCAAATATTTGCATTTAATGTATGAGGCAATAAGGTTAAAACAAGAGCTTAGGGAAAGAGTATTTACCTTACATTGATGTAATGATTATTAGTTTAGTAGACTGTTTTGTGTTAACGTTATTTTACTGACTGCATTTTGTATTAGTGGTTCTTTTGTAAAGTATATATTGCTAGAACTTAGGTAACTAAAGTTATATTTACAATCTATTTTTTATTCTGCTATCAATTAAAAACCAGAAGAGTAGATTCTGCTGTTTATATAAATTATTATTAATAAATTTGGCAGAATTTTCACTAATAGGGTTTCATATTTTTGCATGGCTTTGACTTTAATAGTTGAGGAGATCATCAGATCATGTTGTTCCTCCTTAATTGTCTTATAATAATTCAAGTACAAGTGAACATTATTAAAGACAATCAGTCTCTCTGTCATGAAGAAAGGGAAACTGTGCATTCCTCACCACTTGTGGCCAGTGTTCCTTACCTTTGCTTAAAAGATGAATGTTATTGATCCACATGGAGCTTATGTATTTGTTCTAAGAGTTTTAGTTTACATAGATTAGATGTAATACAAGATGCAGATGAACTAGTAGACTGATCTTTACTGTGTCATGATGTACATATTCTGCTCTGCGCACTGATACAGGTCCCCTGCCAAGTATTTGACACTCTGCACACCAGAATTGGTGCTCGGTGTTAGCCTTACCCACTAGTTCCAATATACTTGAGAACTTCAAAAGTGGCCCCCAAATAAGACTGTTGTGACATCAATTTGGCTTAAATCATGTGTCTAATTAACTTTAGAGAAGTTTTTTAATTTTTAATTTTTAATTTTTTAGGATTCATTTGAGGGTACAAAGAATTATGTTACACTGATTGCAGTTGTTAGGTAAACTTCCTCTTGTAGTTGTGTCCTGCACCCAAGAGGTGTGCCATACACTGTGACCCCCAATCCCCCCTCTCCTCCCTTCTACCCAATCCCTCATGCCCCTACCCCCACCTGCATTCACATTAGAATTGAGCACATTGGATTCTTGCTTCTGCATTTTTGTGATGCTTTACTAAGAAGAATATGTTCCACCTCCATCCAGGTTAATACAAAAGATGTAAAGTCTCTTTCTTTTTTAGTGACTGAATAGTATTTCATGGTGTACATATACCACAGCTTGTTAATCCATTCCTGGGTTGGTGGGCATTTAGGTTGTTTGCATGTTTCTGCGATTATAAATTTAGCTGCAATAAACAGTCTACTGCAAATGTCCTTAAGATAAAAGGATTTTTTTTCCTTCTGGGTAGATGCCTAGTAATAGGATTTTTAGGATCAAATGGGAGGTCTAATTTGAGTTCTTTGAAGATTCTCCATACCTCCTTCCAAAAAAGTGTATTAGTTTGACATCTCACCAGCAATTTAAAAGTGTTCCATTCTCTCCACGTTCACACCATCATCTGCAGCTTTGAGACTATAATGTGGGCTATTCTCACTGAGGTTAGGTGATATCCCAGGATGGTTTTGATTTGCATTTCTCTGATGATGAAGGACAATGAACATTTATTCAAATGTCTGTTAGCCGTTCGTCTATCTTTGTCAGAGATGGTTCTGTTCATATCTCTTGCCCAGAGGTAGATCAGATCATTTATTCTCTTTTTGTTGATTAATTTCAGTTCTCTGTAGATTCTAGTTATCAGCCCTTTGTCAGATTGATACCCTGAAAATATCTTTTCCCATTCTGAAGGTTGTCTTTTTGCTTTACGTGTTGTTTCCTTAGCTGTGCAGAAACTTTTCCGCTTAATTAAGTCCCATTTCTTAATTTTTGGTGTTGCAATGGCTGCTGAAGTTTTTGTCATAAAATCTTTCTCCAGTCTTGCATTGTCGAGAGTTATACCCACACTTTCATCTAAGATTTTTGTTGTTTCTATCTTAGATTTAAGTCTTTTATCCATCTTGAGTTAATTTCTGTAAGGGGTGAAAGGTGTGGGTCGAGTTTCAGTCTTTTATATGTGGTTATCCAATTCTCCTAGCACCATTTGTTGAATAGGGATTCTTTCCCCCCACTGTATGTTTTTGTTTGGTTTATCAAAGATCAGATGGCAAATAGAGACTGGTTTCATCTCTTATTTTTCTATTCTGTTTCATATGTCTATGTCTCTATTTTTGTGCCAATACCATGCTGTTTTGATTACTGTGGACTTGTAAAATAGCCTGAAGTCTGGTAGGGTAATACCTCTGACTTTGATTTTATTACCAAGAATAGCCTTAGCTATATGGTTTCTTTTCTGATTCCATGCAAAAATGAAGTACTATTTTTTCCAGTTCTTCAAATATAATGTTGGTATTTTCATGGGGATTGCTTTGAATCTGTACATTACTTTAGAATAGACATTTTGACAGTGTTGATTCTTCCCAGCCAAGAGCATGGTTATGTTCTATCATTTGTTAGTGTCTTCAGCAATTTATTTTCTTAGGGTTTCATAATTCTCTTTGAAAAGGTCTTTTACCTCTTCTTTTAGGTTTATTCCTAACTATTTCATTTTCTTTCAAGCTACTGTGAAGTGAATCCTGTCCTTGTTTTCCTTCTCAACTTGGAGGTTATTGGCATATGCAAAGGCTACCGATTTGTGGACATTGATTTTATAACCTGAAACATTACTGTTTTTCCTGATGACTTCCAGGAGTTTTGTGGTTGAGTCTCTGGAGTTTTCTAAGTCTAAGATCATATCATCAGCAAAGAGTGAGAGTTTGACTTCCCCTACCCCCATTTGGATGCCCTTTGTATCCTTCTCTTGCCTGATTGCATTGGCTAGAACTTCCAGAACTATGTTGAATAATAATGGCAATAGAAGACATCCTTGTCTGGTTCCAGTTCTAAGTGGAAAAGCTTTCAGTTTTACACCATTTAGTATGATGTTAGCTGTGGGTTTGTCATAGATGGCTTCAATCAGCTTAAGAAATGTGCCACTTATGCCTATTTTCTTAAGTGTTCTTATTAGAAAGGGATGCTGGATTTTGTCAAATGCTTTTTCTGCATTTATTGAAAAGATCATACAGTCTTTGTTTTTGCTTCTATTGACATGGTATTACATTCATGGATTTGCATATGTTAAACCAACTTTGCATTCCTTGTAGGAAGCCTACTTAATTGTGATGTATAATTTTTTTTTAATTGATCTGTAATTCTCCTTTTTAGTTAGGGCCCTTCCTGGTTTAGGAATCAAGGTGATATTTGCTGCATAGAATGTGTTGAGGAAGATTCCTTCCTTCTTAGTGTTTTGGAATAGGTTCTATAGTAGAGGTACAGGGTCATCTTTAAAGGTGATAGAATTCTGATGTGAAACTATATGGTCCTGGGCATTTTTTTTTTCTTTGAAGCTTTTTTATTGTTTCTGTAATCTCAGTGCTTGATGCTGGCCTCTTAAAGAGATCTATTTCTTCTTGGTTAAGTCTAGGAAGATTGGGTGATTCCAGGTGTTGGTCCATTGATTCCACATTGTCAAATTTCTGGGCATAAAGTTTTTTATAGTAATCAGAAATAATCTCTTATCTCTCTGTGGTATCAATTGTTATTATTTCCCCTTTTCATTTCTGATTGAGTTTATTAAATATTTTACTTTTCTATTTCTCAATATTCTAGCCAATGGTTTATCAATTTTATTTATCTTTTCAAAGAGCCAACTACTTCTATTTCATTAATTTTCTGAATGATTCTTTTATTTTCAATTTCATTTATTTCTGATTTAATTTTGATTATTTCTTTTCTTCTGCTAGGTATAGGATGGATTGCTCTTTCTTTTCCATTTCTTTAAGATGATTAATTAGGTTTTTTTTTTCTTTTTGTTTATTTATTTATTTATTTTTATTAAATCATAGCTGTGTACATTAAAGTGATCATGGGGCACCATACACTAGTTTCATAGACTGTTTGACACATTTTCTTCACATTGGTTAACATAGCCTTCCTGGCATTTTCTTAGTTATTGTGCTAAGACATTTACATTCCACATTTACTAAGTTTCACATATACCCTTGTAAGATGCACCGCAGGTGTAATCCCACCAATACCCGTCCCTTGGCCCACCTCCCCCCTCCCTCTCCTCCCTTTCCCCCTTCCCTCCATTCTTAGGTTGTAACTGGGTTATAGCTTAGTTGTGAAAGCCATAAATTAGTTTCATAGTAGGGCTAAGTACATTGGATACTTTTTCTTCCATTCTTGGGATACTTTACTAAGAAGAATATGTTCCAGCTCCATCCATGTAAACATGAAAGAGGTAAAGTCTCCATCTTTCTTTAAGGCTGCATAATATTCCATGGTGTAAATATACCACAATTTATTAATCCATTCGTGGATCGATGGGCACTTGGACTTTTTCCATGACTTAGTACTTATGAATTGTGCTGCGATAAACATTCTGGTACAAATATCATTGTTGTGATGTGATTTTTGGTCTTCTGGGTATATGCCTAGGAGAGGAATTATAGGATTAAATGGCAGATGTTCTTTCTCTCTGTCTCTCTCTCTCTTTTTTTTTTTTTTTTTTTCAGATATAGGCATCTAATACTATAAATTTCCCTTTTGGGATTGCTTTTGCAGTGTCTCACAGGTTTTGGTAGCTTGTGTCTTCATTCTTGTTATACTCAAAGAAATTAATATTTTCCTTCTTTGTTTCTTCCTTGACCCAACTTTCATCAGCATAACATTTAATTTACATGCCTTTGTGTAAGAACGACAATTTTTTTTTGTTGTTGTTGGAACTGAGTTCCATCTTTATTGCCCCATGGTCTGAGAAGATACAAGGTACAATTTCAATTCTTTTGATTTTTTTGAAGTTTAATTTATGTCCCAGGATGTTATCTATTTTGGAGAATGTTCCATGGGCTGATGAGAAAAATGTATATTCCTTAGCTTTAGATGAAGTGATATATATATGTCTATCAAATACAGTTATTCTAGAATTGTATTTCCCTTGTAACTTTGTTTAGTTTCTGTTTAGAGGATCTGTCCAGCTCTGTTAAGTTGGGTGTTAAATATTTAGAATTGAAATTTTTTTTTGTTGTATTGTTCCCTTGACCAATATGAAATGTACGTCTTTGTCTTTTTTGACTACAGTTGCTTTAAATCCACTTATATCTGAACATAAGTTTGCAACCCCTCTTTTCTTCTGATTCTATTTGCATAAAAAATTGTCTTCCATCTCTTAACCCTGAGTTTTACTTTGTCCTTCAAGGTTACGTGTGTTTCCTGCAGACAGCAATGGATGGCTTTTGTTTTTTTATCAATTTTTCCAGCCTGTTCCTCTTTATGGGGAAATTCAAGCAATTAACATTTATTGAGAGAATTGTTAAGTGTGGTGGAAATCTATTCATCATATTTTGTGAAAGTCCATTGCTTTGTTTTATCTTTTGCATCATTGTGGAAGCCAGGTATTGTCCTTTATTTTCTGAGTGTTTACTTTGCTGGTGGTCCATTGTGATGGTCAGGGTGTAGAGTACGTCTAAGTTATTTCCTGTAGAGCTGGTCTTGTGGCAAACTTCCTCAATGTTTGCATATCAGTAAAAGGTTTGATTTCTCTGTCAATTTTAAAACTTAGCAGGATGTACAATTCTGGGCTGAAAATTGTTTTGTTTATGTAGATTTAAGATAGATGACCATTGTCTTTGGCCTTAAAAGTTTCATTTGAGAAGTCTGCAGTCACTTTGATGAATTTGTCACTGTAGTTAAATTAGTGCTTACTCCTGGTAGCTTACAGAATTCTCTTTTTTCTTGATTTTGGACAAGTTCATCACAATGTGTCTTGAGAAGCTCTATTTGAGTTGAGACGACCTGGGGTCTGATATCCCTCTGAAAAGGATGTATTAGAATCTTTGGTGATATTTGGGAAATTTTAATTTATGATATCCTCTAGTAGGGGTTCCATACCTCTCGGGCATTCTTCTTCCCCTTCTGGGATACCTATAACTCATAGGTTGAATGCTTCATGAAATCTCATAATTCTGCTTTCTTTCTCTCTTTTTGTGTCTCTTTAACTGTCTGAGTTAGCTCAAGAGCTTTATCCTCTGCCTCTGAGATTCTTTCTTCTGCATGGTCTCATCTGTTATTGATACTTTCCACTGCATCTTTAAGTTCCCTGATTAATTCAGTTCCTTAAGCTCTGTTATATCCTTCTGTATTCTTCAGATTGTTCTCTGATTTGATTCTGTTTTTTGATTTTCTTTTGGTTAATTTATGTGTTCTCAGCAATTTCCTTCCTTGTTTTTGCTATCCATATTATAAATTCTCCTTCTGTTACTTCTGACATTTCTTTATAGGTGGAATCACCTGCAGTAGCTACCTCATAATCCCTTGGTGGGGGTGGTTGCTGTGTTCTGTTTTCTCATGTTGCGAGAATTCTTCTGCTGTTTTTTCCTCATGATTGTTTTCTTTTTGTCTGTGTCTTTGCCCTGCTTTTTCCTTTCCATCTCTCTTGCTCTGTTATTGTGCCTCTGATCTAAGTTGTTGAAGTGTTATTATGGTGAAGTTCTAAAAAGATGAGCAAGAAGGGATTAAAAAAAAAAAGAGAGAGAAAAGAGAAGGAAAGGGGTGAGTAAAAGGGAAGATTGACAAAAAGAAGAACAGACAGGAGTAATAGCGGTTTAAAGTAGGGTACTTTGACCCATACCCACAAATTCCAACCTTTGAAGGGGGGCTGAGTTGGGTGGGTCCTTTGATGTCTGCAGCTCTTTGCCAGCCTGAGCAGACATAGGTCTCACCTCCACCAAATAGAGAAGAAAAACAAAAGTACCATAAATCAAACCAAAACAAACAAACACCTAAGCAGTAAAATTGGGAGAAAAAGCAAATAACAGAGGCTGAAATACCAGCAAAAATGAAGCCTTTATTAAAGAAGGCAATTATGGAAAAATTATATTTACATGAGAAAAACAAAGAAAAAAGAGAAATCTAGAGGTAAAAAGTTAATAAAATTGTTTTTGAAGGGGTAGCACCTGTGCTCAAAGCTGGCCCCATATGCCGGAGGTGGCGGGTTCAAACCCAGCCTGGGCCAAAACTGAAAAAAAAAAAAAAAAAAAAAAAGAAAAGAAAAAAAATTGTTTTTAAAGAAAAGGAAAAAAAAAAACTATATTGTCTGGGTATGGGGTAACATGTGTGGTATGCGATTCTAATCACAGTGCAGATATAGCTGTATACGATGGAGACTGGAAGCCTCTGCTGACTTCTTTGCCCTCAAACCCTGAAGGGTTGTGAGCCTGAATCTCTCCTTAGCCTCCTTAATAGACATGCCTTGACCTTTCCAAATCATGTCCCTTAGCTGGGCAGTGGCTTTCCCAGGAAAGCATGTGTCACTTGGATCTCTCCAGAAGTGGCTGCCTGCTTATCAGGTGTGCCAGACCCGATCTTTCTCTAGGTCACTGAGGGCTGAGCCTGCCAGGCAGCTCTCCCATAATGGCTGTACCTGGCCTAAGGCTGAACAATGAAAGCTCCATTCTGCCCTAGTAGCTCAGTCCTGGCTTCTGGGTGCTGTTCAAAGTCACTTGCTCACTTGTCCAAGGTTTCCCAAAGTAACTCAATCAAGCACCCCCCCCTCAAAAAAAAAAAAAAAAAAAACAACACAAAGTGACCTTTCTGATTGCAAACTCTTGCCACTGCTGTAGCTGCTGTCAGGCATCCGCCTCGGCCTCTGGCTTCTGACCAATCGCAAACACTTGCTGCTTCTCCACTGCTTTTGTCCTCCTCTTGGGGTCCTGAAGTCTCCCTCTGACTCCTAGTGCCCCCAAAGGGATATTTCTTGGTAGAGCCCATAAGCCAGAGGTACCTGGAGTCTTCTCTCTCCAATCTCACCATGCCCAGTTATCTCTCTCCAATCTCACCATGCCCAGTTATCTCTCTCCAATCTCACCATGCCCAGTTATCTCTCTCCAATCTCACTATGCCCAGTTATCTCTAGTCCGCCGTTTTGCTCCACCCTCCTCTTGAAAAGTTTTGAGGTAGATTTTCAAGCTCACAAAGTCTTTTGTTCCCTTTACTCATTTCTCTTTTTTTCTCTCTGTGTGTGTGTGTGTGTGTGTGTGTGTTTCTGCCCCTGCCTGCTGATTCAGCCAAATTTACCCAGGCAGCAGTTTTTTTAATTTTTATTAAATTATGGGGCACCATACACTGGTTTTATAGACCATTTGACATATTTTCATCACACTGGTTAACATAGCCTTCCTGGCATTTTCTTAGTTATTGTGTTAAAACATTTATATTCTACATTTACTAAGTTTCACATGTACCCTTGTA